>VZUI01038918.1:0-65115 GCA_013401135.1 Cettia cetti | reverse complement strand
TTTTTTTTTTTTTTTTTTTTTTTTTTTTTTTTTTTTTTTTTTTTTTGGCTACCACACCAACAGTCCAGAAAATCGGAGTGTTTGTTGATGAAGACCTGAACACAGGGCTACCTGTAGGAGCTACTAAGGATGCTGGGTATGCTGCAAGGGGATTTTCAGCAGATCTCTCAGTGAGATCTATTCTTCTCAACCCTCTTGATACTGGCAGGTCCCACCTCAAGGTTTTGTTGAAGCTCATGGCAGTGTTGGGCTCTTGGACACAGCTATGTGAAATTCGCTGAGTTCAGAATGTGACCTTCTACCTAATATAGGTTTTGGGTTGGGTTGGTGGGGTTTCAGTAGATTTTCTGAATTATAAAAATAAAGCTGTTGTGGTTAATGAGTTTGTGCACATGCAGAAGGAAATTTATGATGGACTGTTTTATCAATGTTGATGTTGAAAACATGCAGTTCTTGAGAGTCCTGCCTTCTGAAAGGGGAGAGGTTCAGGGCTATAAAAGCAGCAAAAATCCCCAGAGAACTGGAGTCAAGGGATACTGGTTAAAACCCTGCAATGAGAGCTGCTTGGTGTGGTAGACAAACCAATCATCAGTTTTTTAGCTACCACATATAAATCTTCCTTAAGAACCAGGGAAGATAGTTCAGCTGGGGTGAGTTCAAAAAGAAGGCAGTAGACAAATGTTTTGCTTTTCACTGCTGCTCTTATCAGGCTGTACCTCACTTTTCTCCACAGATGCATCTGCAGACAGCCCAGGCTCGGGTTTCCAGAGGTGGCTGAATGCCCAAAGGGTTTCACCAGTGACTAGAACAGCGTCTGTACACAGGACCAACTCTGGGCTGCCCCAGGAGACCCATGGTGCCCAAATAGTGCAAGAGGAGAACATGCTGGGAAACCAGCTGCACCAGTGGGGGTTTCCTCATCATCCTCTGAACCACCCATCTCTGTTCTGCCTAACACTCTATTTTTAGTTGCAAAATTCATCTTATATACTCATATTCCTCCCCACACTCTTTCTATTGAAACTCTGACCTCCTCAGCAGTGTTTTCCATGCCTACCAGGATAACGTTTGTTCCATGTTCTAAGCCAGACCATGACATGCTCCTCTGAAATGCATGAAAAATTATCTCAGTTACCATGAATTGCTCTCTAATTCTGCTCAGGCTTTGTGTGCAGAATACATCTCTGAATTCATCTGGTGTATTTTCTTATTCAGGTGTATTTCCTTATTCAGGTGTATTTTTAAAGGATCTTTAAACCAAGACACTTATGCAAGGGGAGTTTTGTTTCTCCAGCCCTTTCCTCCTTCCCACCAACTTTGTAAGACAAAAGAAAGGCTGGCTGATAAATTTGCACTTTCCTCTCTACCTGCAGAGAGATCTGTTTACACTTTAAATGGGGTGCGCCAAGTAGCTCTTGCCCTCCCCAGACCAAAATAAGAGCAAACTTTAAGAGAAGACTTTTGTAAGTACCTGTATTTGCTAGAAATACTTAGCTTCTGAGTCTTGTGACCAAAGCATTGTTCATTTGAGCAGAATATAATGGATTTTTATTTCCCATTATGGGAAATACAATCTCTGAAATCCTGAGAGCATCATTTGGTAGCTGAGGCTTGAGGGTCAGTTCAAAGTTATTGCTAGCTGTCTCCTGCTTCTGCTTTCCCTTTTCTGCCTGGTCCCCTGATGAGAGACTGCTTCAGTCAGCATTTAAGTACCCTATTAAAGGCTAAGAAAATTGCTTTTGGCGATTTTTCTCCTAACTTCACAAATTCAGATTACCTCTAAAGTAATTTTGAAATACAGTGACAGAAATATGGGCTAAATAATCAGCAGGGACTCAGAAGATCTACTATGTATTTAAAAATATCAAGATATATTGTTCTATTTTCCCAGAAGTGCAATAATGACTAACCATAAACCTGGCATGCTTAAATTAATCTCTTTAGGATATTACAGTTTGCACTCAAGATCTGAAGTATTTTTTCAGTGACAGCACAAGTTAGTTTGCATCTTTTCCATTACTTCAATGGTAGACATGTCGATGCATAAGCCATGTGCTATTTTCTTATTATACAGGGACAACAACTAGACGATAATGCTGAAGGAAAATAAACCACATTTTTATTTTGTACTTTCAAATATTATCAACAAATTCTATTTGAGTAAGATATTTCTACACTTTGGAAGATACTTTTTGTTGATATGGTAGAACTTGAAATTGGTACTTAAGGGAGAGCTTGATAGCTTTGTCTCTATCTCAGAATATAAACTTGCTCATGACACTAGGCAAAGAGGAGTTTCATAGACAGGAGCAAATTCACACCTCAACATCTGTGCATAGACACATCTACAAGCATGGGAAATGGGTGTGTTTGTGACTTGTGGGCCTTTAACTTGTGGGACAGGGGCTTCAACTCCCTGTGCGTGTCCTTCATTGTGGGTACCTGATCCAGGTTATGGCATTAGCATTTATGTGTCTGCGGCAAGCAGGTGGTGTTTTGTTCTATTCAGGATTTCCAAATGTCTGGAATATTGGAGCAGGAGAAACCATATCTTTCTAGAGCTTATTTTTATGGAATGTAATATGAAAAGGGATACTAAGGAAATGGCGAGTCACCAGCATGCTTATTAAAATGACCTTAAGGTCAGATTCTGCCAGTGTTAATCAGAAGAGTTGTACCTTACTCCTTGAGCTTTCCTATTGGATTCCGTGGGATTACTTAAGGAATTCAGGTACTACCTGATGGGACCAAAGTGGCAGAGAGGCTGGCTCCTAAAAAGCAAGCAGTTGTAAGGCAACATGTCTTCATTTTTACCTTCTATTTTATCTAGGTAAAAACATTTCATATGCAAGTTATTTTCTTTTGAAAATCACTACTTCACAGAGATGAAATTTTATGTGGGAATTATTTATATATTTTTGATCAATATTTTAGTATATTTATTTTATAACATAAAGTCATATTTGTTGAAAGTGTACTTCTAGATTAGAAGCTCTCCAGTTTTTAATTCCCAAAAAAATCTGCAATAGAAAGAAAATAATTTTGTTGTGACATCTTGAAATCCTGCAAGTTTCACAAAGATATTTTCCAGAGTTTGTTTGTGTTTCTTTTTCATTTTAATTTTATCAGGCCAAATAGCTTGATTTTAGAAGAACTTGGCAGTACTCCATGGTCTTTCTGAACTGACAATTAATGAACAATGACCTGATTCATGACTGTAACATTATAATAGCTGCATGAAACAGCTATTGGAGCTGTTTTGTGTTTTAGGAATGGTACTTCCCGATTTAGCGCACCACTGCTTGTCCCCAGACCCTCCTTCCCCTGCAGCAGGATGGAGAGAGGAATTGCAGGTACAAAACCTGAAGATCACTGACTGAGATAAGAACAGTTTACTGGAAAGAGCAATGAGATAAGAAAATGAACAGTAACAGCAGCAATACTAATGACAGAGGGTACAAGAAAGAAAGGAATGATTCACAAAGGAGACCCCCGACAATACCTGGCTGCTCCCTCCACCATGCTACGCCAGCTCGGAAGAGAGCCCTTCCCCCACTCCCCAAAAATGACACGAAGAATAACTTCTGAGTCCTGGCCATGTCCTCTCTGGCCTACTGCAAAAATTACCCCTGTTCTGGCCCAAACAGACAGGCTTCTATACAATTCTGAACATAAATGGGAAACTCACCAACGAAGAATTATTTCTACTTCTGCAAAACAGAGTGGTGAGAACTTATTTACACATTTTTATTCACTGGGAAAAAGGAATGCCAAAATTAATTTTCCTTCTCCTTGCTGGAGAAGAAAACAAATCTGGCTAAGGTTTCACTCTAATAAATAGGTTCTTTTCAGCCAGACACTAACCACTTCTTTGGGCATTTGCAAGAACATTCTTAGCTTTGAGTGTTAGGTCAGGTTGTTGGACTTGAATTCAAGGACTCGAGCACTGCAAGAAGGTATTTTACTAATAAAAGCTTTCATTTTTCAAATTAATAAAGAAAGGGTTGTTGTTTGTGGGGCTTTGGGGTTTTTTTTTTTGTTGTGCTTTTTTTGTAGTTTTCTTCTTACATAGCCAGCAAATTTAAAAATGCTCAGATACAAGGAAACTCTGTGGTACATAGCTTGCAGTGCAGATGTGTAGCACTTTCAGAGTATTTCAGAGACTGGAAAGGATTTATGCCCTGTGCTAGTCCTGTGCTCATAGGCAAGCTTAACGCTGTCTAGTCTAATGGTGAAATTGTTCACATGAAACACCAAAACTAGATTTTAAAAAGAGCTTAATAATGACTTAACTGCATTGAGGTGTGCACTATGCAAATGTTATTCAGAGGAATCAAATGTCAGTATTCAAGTCAGAAAATGCATGATTAAATGTTTTTTCCTGTGATCTGTTGTTGTGAATTCAGTTGTTGAGATGTTTCTTTTTAACTTCTCTGTGATGAAAGCAGTCATGAATATAGAAAATAAAACTTAGAACATAAAATAGATGTAGGTCTGAATGATGTCTTAAGCAAAGACGGGACTTTTGTTCCTTTCCTTGGGCCAAACTGTGCCTTAAGAGTATGAATGTAAGTGTCAGTGACTTTTACAAGTTTCCTGGGTATAAGGGTAAAAAAAAAATCTGGTGTACTGTTTAGGTAACCAGGAATAATTATTTCTTATTAAAGAATAAATATTATTTTATTTTTTACTAAATGCAGAATATTTCCCTCAAATGAAAGTAGAGACAAAGAAATTTCTTGTTAGATTTTTGAGCACAGTCAATGTAAACCATTAACATGGCAACTTTAATGCTGAAAATATATCTGGACTCTTTAGACAATATTTCTGAATAATTAGTATATTCAAAAGAAGGTGAGAGTCATATCATGTTATATGTAAATTTAAAAAATGTAGCTGTTTATATTTAAGAAATCCTGAGGACAAAAATCTTGCATCATCTATTATTTTTTTGCCAGTACAAATTTTTTTGTTACTGTGTATGTAGAAATAGTTTTGTCCAACAAAAGTTGAACATAGTACTGAAGGCAATATTGTTTCCTTAGAAATTATTTTTTTACAATAATATCTCAGCTTCTTGAGATGTATTTTTTCTCCAGTTTTAATTCTTGGTATTTCACTTTCTGATCCACTGGTATGGTATTATGTATGTTTTACGTCATTTCTTTCTATTGCAGGGATGGCAGATCTTTTAAATGCTTATCATTTATGTTTTCCTCTGAAATAGCCAGTATTTGAGTTATGCTGATTTTGTTCTTTATGTTTCTTGGTTAAACATGGTGATAACAATACCACACCTGCAGACCTTACTTTCCGATCTTAAGACAGCATCTGGAGACCATGGTCACAGGTTGTGGTCCTGAAGCCCCAGTGTGATGCCAACATAAACCAAGGTGCTGTGGAGACTTTGCAGAGAGAGCACAAAGTTATGAGACAGACACCAATGAAGGGACTATCAGAAGAGCAGGAGAAACACTGGTTAGCTCTCAGGGCTTGAAAACTGAGGGCTTAGGAAAGGCCCCTCCTGGGTTGAGCAGCAGTTTTCTGGGTTCTCAGAGGGCGTGCTTTTCTTCACTTGGGTCATCTATGATGGGCTTCTGAACAAGAGTGCAAGGAATGATTGCTTTGAACCAACAGCAAGAAGCTTTTCCTGCTGTAAGGGGTTAAGCCTCAAGACATTCCCCAGAATGGAGAAATCCCTTACCTTCCATTTCATCTAAGTGTATATAATCTCTTTTTCCTCAGGCAGGCTGTCCCTGAGTTTCTCTTTTCATAGTTTGTGTTGGCTGGAAGCAAGAGGATTTTGTTATATTTAAATTTATTTACATTGTACTCGTGACTATTATATTTCTTAATTTTTAAAATGTCATAAGCATTTCCAGTGCTGAAGGCACATGAGCACATAAGCCCACGCTATCCTACTGTCCTGGTGAGACACATCACAGTTTGGACTGTCCTCTGCTCCCTATCCCCTTGTACCTCCTGCCTTGGTGGCCACACACTCTCATTTGCTTTTTTAATTGCCATGTTATATATACTTCACCCCCATATTCAACCCTTTTGCTGTAAGATCAGCCTGAGCCCTCGTGCTGTGTCTCCAAGGGCCACACAGACTTGTGTTCAGGGTTGCAATTGCACTGGAAAGAATAACATATTTTTAAAATACAACAGAAAATTATTTATTTTGCTTTTTTAGCACTTTTTTTTTTTGCATATTCTAAGCTCTGCCATCTCATTCTACATTATGTTGCTTTTGTGCTTTTTATGGTTTTTTGGTTTATTTTTTGTTTGGTTTTTTTTTGTTTGGTTTTTTGGGGGTTTTTTTTTGCTAGACAAATCAGGTGAACATCTTTGGCTTTATCACTTTTCTGCACTTCGTAGTGTGCATTGCTTCTTGTATCTCTGTCTTAGACTTGGTACTTGTGTTTCTCGTCCTGTGTTTTTCCTCTTCTCTTTGCTATGGAGTCAAAAATGCATTTGCAGCCTTGTTGTTGTCATCCTTGGTTGTACAATAGTGTCTTGAGCCTTTTTCTTATAATATAATAAATTATTTTTCAGAAGCACTTCCAGGTTTTATGGCCTAATCTTTTACTCACAATTTTTCTTACAGCATTCCTTACTTGTGAAAACTATTTTTTTCTGATTGATCAACCCACTTTGTGAAATGTAAACCTATTTCTAGACAACTTCTCATTTTTAGTTTGGTAACCTATTTATTCACCAGAACACAACTTATAATTGAGGTTACACTATTACTGAGCTTTAAGGCTGTAGAAAAACCTTAAAATAACCCTACTGCTTCACAGATAAATTTTTTTATGTGGGAAAGAAAGAAAAAAATTGCACTTTGGGATTCCAGAACAATTTAGATAGATACTGATTTTCCTTTTAGGTCTGTTAGCAGGTGCAATGGATCTTTCTCCTCATCAACCGAAAGAGATGCATCTGAGAGGAATTCAAACCCCTAATTCATTGACATTTAACAGGCTTTGGTGTGGGTTTGGATGAGTCCATATTTCAAGGAATGTGTACGAAGTTTGATGAGCATATCATCTGTCTTTGAAATCTGATGTTTTGCTCACATTTCTTCTAACCATTGCTGAAAGATGGTGATGTTATGCTCATGTTAAGTTCCAACTGCAGATATCCTGCCCTTGGCTTCTGCTCTCCTAACATTTGATATCAATCAAATATAGGCGTTTTTTAGGATATGATTAATTGTACAGTATTTAACAATATGGCACTGTGATGATTATAACTTTAATAAACTAGGAACAGAAGAGGTTATGAATTTGTTTTTCTATCTGGTAACTGGGTGCTTAAGCTTAAATTCAGCAAAGAATTTCTATGGAAAGGCAAGCTTGCAGCATGTTTAATGTCAGTCACAGGTCTGCACCACATTAAGGCACATTTCAAAGAAAAAAAATTACACATGGCCATAGGTGTTTTTAAAAATGGGGACTTCAAACATAAATATGAGAGCGGGATTTTACAAGCAATTGGGAAAAAGATTTGTGTGTTGGTGTAGGAGTGTACCCAGGATACATCTTTGGTGAAGGGCAGTTCCCTTGTTTTCCTGGGATTTTCAATGTGCCCTCCCATAGATATCACTCAGGCAGCACCATCATGAGAAAGTCAGCTAGGGAAGTGGCAAGCAAAAGGGAAGAAACATAAAGCAAAAATTTTTCTCACCATTCAGCTGGGGTACACTTGACAGAATGTAACACAGTTGTTCTGCTAACTGGGCAGTCAAGTTAGAGATGCAGTCTGTTTTCTAACAATTTTTTTAACAAGTGTTTTCACTTTTTTTTTTTTCAGTTGAATTTCCATTGAGAACATTTTGATTAGTTTGTCATCAAACTTGTTTACAGTATTCCATGTCTGTAGTTAATTTATGAGTAGCTCTTGGCACACTTCAAACAGATGTAATGGCTGTGCTGTGTATATGGTGTATTTCTGTTTCCTGACTGAATGAGAGGAATGAGATTTCCACTGCAAATATTTTTTGTAGGGCTTCAAAATTTGCTTTTCCTGAGTATTTAAAAATATTTTTAATACTTTTTCCATGAGCATTCCTGTTTCTGTGAACACAAAGTCAACATGGTTGAAATGAAGAGTTTAAAATTTTAAAGGAAAAATAAAACGCTTCTTTTTCAGTGCAATCATCAAGCTTGACCTGAAAGTCACTTTAATCCTAGTTCTAAGGTTTCCTAGGGAAGTACACAGCCACAGGCACGTTCACACATTACTTGTGTTCATGGAAGCATTAAGTGAATTTCCAAAGTCCTGTCTCAGCTCATGCTACATGCAGTAGGAAAAATTCTTTAAAAGTCTCTCTCACTGTTGGATTCCTGGTCCTTGTGGCTTCATGTCAAGATTCATGCAGGAAAATGGAGTACCTAAATTTCAGGTGGATAAACAGTTATAGCACTGACATTGTGCTGCAAGAATAATTTCATTATACTAGAGGAAACAAAGCAGCGCTGGGGTTGACTATGAAATTGCAGTTTTTCAAATTGTGGGAAGAACGATGTAGTGGTTGTCAAATTTCTGAAAGTGAAAACACCTTTCCTACACCATAAATAATGCAGAGATAGCCCCTAACTATTTCTGAATGAGGTAAAAGCAGGAACCTCTTAAAAATATGTAGGAAAACACCACCCTACAGTTCTTTTGTGAAAAATAGTTTTTCAGAAATTCCTTTGACACAGATAACCCCACCCAGCTAAACACAAACTGCCCCTGCAACAGAACAGGGTGGATATGCTGGTTGGAGATCAGTTTAGATCAACTCTCTGTCGTGCTCCTGTCAGTCACTGTGTGTCCTGAAACCTGCAGCAGGGGAGTCCAGCATTGCAGTGAGATAAACCAGCATCTCCCCTGGCTGCTTGCTAGCAGTGGTCAAGATTGCCTTTCTCTTGGGCCAATTTATTTGGAACTTGGCATATCTGGCTCTGAAAGTGAAGAACTAGACCAAAAGGATCTAAAGTGTAGGTCCAGCTTGGCTAGATTTCTAGGGATTTTACAACTGAATTTTTTTTGTTTTACTTGTGCAACATTTCCAAGAAATACTTTTATATATATATATATATATATATATATGTATGTATATTTAGAATAGCTGTCTGTCAATTTTCATGGCAAAAAGGTATTTGGAAACTGGAGAATAGTAATAGTAGAGTTGTTTTTAAAGGAATCACCCTATACCACTCTAGGCCAAACCCTTTTATTAAAGTTTTATGAAAATCCTCCCTGTTTTTTACATTCCAGTTGAGTCTATTAGCTTTTCAGGTTTTGATGATCTAGCAGGTATAAGCACTTCTCACATTAAATGCAGTGTTGACAAAGGAAATTCACTAGCAAAGGTTTCATTAACTGGGGATTATGCTGAAACCTTTTCCCAGAATTGCCAATAAATGGAACCCTAATCAAAATTTTGGCTTTAAATTCAAGTGCAACTAATATAATTTTGTGTTTGGTTTAAAACTACCCCTGGTTATTTTCTCATTTTTGCAATATTCAGCATTATGCCATCTGAACTCTCAAACAGCATTGTTCCTGTGCTGAAAAAGCAAACTTAAATCTCATGTATGAATGAAGTTTGAGTTTGACTTCTGCTTCCAATGAGAGCTGTGTAAAAAGAGCCCATTCCTGCAAAGATGGAGAATTAATAAGTTCCCTTGATGATGCTGTAGGTATTGACACACTGCTCAGCCAGGACTTGTTCCTAGAGGGAAGGTCCTGAGTTGGCACATCTACAGTGTGCAGCCCAGCTCAGGGGTGAGGAGGTGCCTTCTCTTTGCTGGTCACAGCCCCGAGGGTGCCCTTGGTGCCTGAGGGTTTGCAGTTCCCCACAGCACTCAGACATGGACCAGCACCATGGCAGGCAATAGGAGTTTTGCCATTGATGTAAGCAGTTTGGCAGTCTTGGTGACCTCAGTATGAAATAATATAATACCCTCTCCTGGGTCTCTCTTCCAGCATTGAAGTTATATGACACAATCTCCTGTTTTGCTCTCTCCAGGTATGTGAAGAGGCTACAGCCTCTGCTGGCTTCATCAATCAAGAAAATCTGAAAATTTATAGACCCTTTTGGTGGGTGCTGGAGTCTTCCTAATTTTGCTTGTGCACTACAGTGACTTTTCACTCTGTTTCTAGGAAGAAAAAGTTCCAGTGACAATTAGGGGATGGAAGGGAGGTGTTTGGGGCCCTGTCATAGTGACCTGATGCCTGCCCAAGGAGGAGAACCATGTTCTGGAAAGGAAACAAGACCATGATCTAACTCTCCTTAACTTAGTGGCAATCTCTCCAAGGATCTAATAGGTTCAGGGTTTACAACATGGTCTGTTCAGATGAAATTTTTGAAACTACCTGAAGGGAGCTGAGTATACTTTTCTACTCAAATTAATAGAAACTGGATATTTAAATTCCTTAGATGTCTTTGAAAGCCCTACCTCTAAGTAGCATATAAAGATCTACTGTAACTTCCATTGCACCTAATTTACAATTTATAGTTAAGATGATGTAAATTCTGGAGTTTGTTTCAAAATGCAGTTCATTTATTTACAGTTCCCTAAGCTAAGCCACTGTTTAGAGTTCTATGAGAAGAAACCAAATATTTTGTAGAAGTCACAACTGGTGTTTAATCTGACTTAAGAAGAATATCATATCTCATGAGGAGAACTGAGACAGAATCATAAATCTGAAGTTGTTTCGGTTTTGCTTTTGAAAAAGAGTTTGAACTCGTATCACCCCAGCCTCCTTAATGGTTTTACATAAACAATGAAGTGTCTCAAGAAAATCACCAGTGGCTCTTCTGTCAACAGAGAGCTTCATTTTCTCTCCCAGATTAGGGTGGTCTGAAGCTATCAGCAGCTGATCTGACAGAGTAAATCTGAAACAAATTGCTGTTGCTATAATCTTTCCTTGACATGAGGTGCTGCAGAGGAGAGAAGCAAAGTATTGTTGCATGACTAAAGGGGCTTGGTTGTTGATTCATTATAGCGTATTGAAAAGTTCTCTGCAATTCCTATCTTATCTATTTATCCATTTATCTATCTATTTATTTATAAATTTGGTTTGTATATATTTCTTCACCTCCAGAATAATGTAAGAGAAATCATCTCTCAGTACCTTCTGATTTTAAGGTTGATCCACAGGTGTAAAATGAAGTCATCTGAAGAATATGTTTTTGTTTATGTTTGAGAAGTATGACATACTTTGTGGGGTTTGTTGATTGGTTGAATTTTTTTCCTAGGGCTACTACTTTGATTGATCTTAAAATACTGTTGGAAAATGTTGTTTGTCATACTGCAGCTTAGTAGCAGGGTAAAGGTGATACTCAAATGCATGAAATCCTGTAGCAGAGGTGACTGGCAGGGAATTGATAATTTCCTTGGTGCTGGGGGAGATTCTCAGTTTGGTAAGCAGGCAGCAGCTCTATGTTATGCATAGAATTCACTGGAGATTTGTGGTTCAGATGCCATGGCTGTTTATTGCCATATCTGGGGCTGGATGTTGAAGATTGATTGGTTCCAGCTCAGGAAATCCCCAAACACTCCTGGGCTTAATTTTTCTTTTCCTATGGAAAGAGCATTGTTTCTCTCAGTTTGAAGTAAGCATCACTTTGTCCCAAATTTAAGCTGCTGAGGGAAGTGCCCCCAAGGCGTGTCCCTGCACCCCAAGGCAGCACTCTGCCCTGGCTGGGGGCAGAGGAGGGAGTGGTGGGAGGGGTGGTGGATTTCTGCCCTCTTCACAAGAATAACCTGCAGGGGTATCATTCTTGAGGGTGCCTTTCTCCTCATCTTGGTACCTGTGCTTTTCTCTTTCCCCTTGCCTTACCTACCAGCACACTTACTTACATGGCTGACAAGCTAGTTGAATTGGTTTGGATTTTTTCATTCTGTTGGAGGAGATGCCACCAGTGGGAGAGAGGGTTTCCCTCTTACATCTTGTGTGACATCAAAAGGAACTGTGTGAATTCTACACTGGTTTTTTTTTTTTTTTCCTAGCAAAACAAAAGAGTTGAAATATTTTAAAGCATCAAAGGATAAAAAAGAAAATATCCTTACAGGAATTCAGATTCCTGAAAAAGTCAGGTCCAAATCAGATGTAAGTAAGTTTTATATTAGAACTTAAGTAACCAGTAAGAATAATATTTCGTGAAGTTTCAGCTATCATGCTACAGGTTTCTGCCGCAAGAGAAACAGAACCTTCCCTTGCTATGTCTCAGGAAAAGTAAATAGCATTGTTAAGAAACTTGTCATATCACAAGTTCCTAGAGAGGCTTGGGAAGATGGCAAGTTTGCAGACTTCACTAAATATGTTGCAATGCCCTAAGGAAGAAAAACATTGAGGTAAATCTGCAAATTGTATAGATGCAGACTGTCCTGCATCCTTGGACCACTGGACTGTACAATGGTATCTTAAGGTGGGCAGAGAAGGTGGCACGCAGCTGCATGGACCAGACCCGGGGCTGTCAGGAGTGTGGCTGAAGGAGCTTCAGCAGGGTGCTCTAGATTCACTCTGCTGCTTGCAGAAGGCCATGAAAAGCAGGAAAATTTTTTATTTTTCAGTAGATAAACCTGCTGGATCTGGGAAAACAAAGTGATGGTATGTGATGAGACAGCCTCACTGCACAGTGAGTGGGGCTGGGGCTCCACCAGGAGACAATGAGTGAAATGTGGTCTTTTTGAGAAGACTCCCCCTCTCAAGGGCTTTTGTCCTCCCTGCTGTGTGTGGATCATTCTGCCTCTGCTCCTGGCTTGAGGGTATCAGCTGGTCTCTGGGACATAATAACAGCAAAGGGAAGGAGAATCCCCTCCATCTTAGCCCTCAGTCGGCAGAGTAAACATGAATTTCCCTCCACCTTGACAAATTCTCCAAATGCTAAACTCCAATGGCATTTTGAGTAGGACATCTTTTAATTGCTCCCATTGAAGCTGTTGTGTTTGTAATGCAAAATTACACCATGAATGATGGTGATCATCAGTCAGGTCAAGTCGCTAGAGGTCTCCCCTTTCCCAAATGTTTGTCCCAACATCTGACCTTGAAGCTGAGGCTCTGATGGTCCCTTTCTTCAATGGCCAATTAATTACTTCATGCAATGAAAAATGTCAAGTGCACCTTGAGGAGGACAGACAGGAAGGACCATAACCCTGGATAATGTAGAGCCTGCTAGAAACAGATCTGGAACAACTTTCCCACTGCTACCCACTTTTTCACCAGAAGTGATGAGAGGTGAGGCAGCAGCTGCACCAGGTGATCCGTGCTGTGCAGGGACTAACTTCAGGTGTGTTCTGAGACCTTCTAGTTGGTCAGATCCAGCAGAGCTGTCCAGCCAGGGATTAGTCATGTTCAGGAGTGAAACTCCCCAGGTTTAGGTTGGGAGCTGAATGTCATTTTGACTATAACAAGAAAATACAGAAGTCTGGCTATTAATTAGACAAACTATTGCTTTACATTATTTTTATTTTGTTACACTACTAGAAAGGACTACATTTTCGGTTGAAAAACATGACCTGAAACTGAGCTAATCCAGTTAACACCTATTTCACAGAAATGCCACCCACAAAGAGTTTTACTGAACAAGATCAAGAATCAATTTTTCAGTGCACACATTAACTATAATGGCAGTTTCTTAGCAATTTTATTCTCTTTCAGTGATTACTTAACTTTGATCGCATACTGAATGCCCTGAAAATCTCAGATGTGGCTCAACCATCTGGCATTATATTATACATTTTAAAAGGTGTATTTAAGACCTTCTGTGGCTGGAATAACACTTCTGTGAAGCTAGTGCTCTCATCTGTGTTCCAAATCCATCACATTATTTTCTTATGAGGCCAGAGCTACCATCACTAATTAGGCCTTTTATTTTGTTTTACTAGATTATCTGGTTTTTAACTTTAAGATCTCCTTGGCCAAAAAACAACTTGGATGAAGTTATCTGAGTAAATCCTTGCCAGCTCTCAGACAAAACTAGCAGAGTTGATTTAAAATTACTACCTTTCCAAAATGTCAAAAGCAAAGTTTTCCTTCTTTCCCAAGAGCCATGAACACCAGTTTAAATGCTGAAAACCAGACCTCATCATAGCTGTGTTTTGCTCTTTCACCAGTTTTTTTGTGTTACTGTAAAAGGAAACTGTTATATTATGAATGATTACATGCAATTTCCAAACTTTGACATTGTGTCAGGATGATGGGATCTTGCAGAAACGACAAGAAGAACATGATGTTCAGTTTCCTCCTTTTGTGTAGGAGTCATTAAGTCAGGTATTAGTCTGAATCAATGCCTTTGCATTTTCATATCCTTACATTTTAGAGAAATATATACATTTCTTGGTGTACTCTGTGAAGGAGGCAAGTGAAAATACAGATGTAAATGTGAAAATAATGAATTGGAACAACATATATACTGGAGGAAGATAATAGGGCGAAAACAAGTATATAATTACTTAAAACACTACTTTTTTTTTTTTTCTATCCTAGATGTTTTTAACAGCAGCAGGTGAAGTTCAACAGGTTTGCATTTGGCTCAGCTGATTCTGACTTCCCTGCAATCTCCTTAAAACAATGAAGAGAATCTTTATGTTGGGTTGCTTGTAAAATTTCTTCATCACTATCTCCTTAGGTCTGAATTGATGTTCACCCCATCCTTCCTCCAGGGTTTAGAAATCTCTCCAACAGAATTTCATTTTATACTTTCACACCAGCAGATATGAAAGCTTCTTTGAAGAGATATCTCAAACACTAGAATATAAACATTAGGATTTTTTTTTCACAGCTACATATCTGCTGATATTCTCACCACTGGCTCTGCCTGCTGGAGGTCGCTTCCACCCTTCTGGTGGAATATCCACCTTACCTGTGGTGGGGAAGATGGGAAACCCACTGAGCTTCTCTGTTGCTCTGTCTTGGATTCTTTTTGCTTTGAAACTCTTCTGGAGGCAACAGAAACGGTACAGATCTAGTTCTTCTCTCTGAGTGTCTTGGTTTTGAGAACCTTTTTTTTTGCCAGTGTTTATCTTGGACTGATACTCCCCACTGATGCTGAGCACTGAAACCAAAGGGTTCTTTGAAATGACTATTTCTACAATATTTTAAAATTCTAGGCATGGATTAACACTATCAACATTTTTCTTTTGTGATTTTGAACAAAATAAACAATACTTGCACAATACTTTGTACTGTGCATCTTGCTGTTTAACTGCATGAGCTTTGCCCAGGGCCACCTGCCAAGTAGTCAAGATAAGCCTGAGTTGAGACCCCAACTCAGAGTCAAGCAGTGATGTTGCTTGCATAGCAGCCAAGCTTTCTATGTTGCCCATTGAAAAAGGCTTTTGTGCAGGCCTGGGACCTTGACTGCAGACACCAGAAACTGTGCTCCAAAATGAGCTACATTTTCTGAGTGTTGGTACCACCTGTCTTAGAGGGCTGTTGGAGCCTAGTGAACCATTTCCTCAAATTTTGGAAGGATTAAAAATTTTTGGTCCTGATTTTGACACAGTAGGAAACACTGAGTAGGAATCAAGAGTAGGAATCCTCTTCACACTTTCCTCAAACTCTAGTTTGTGAATTTACAAACTTGTGCATGGCAGAGAAATAAAAGTAAGTTCTTTGAAAGTTTTTCTCTGTGTGCAGTGTAGCTGAACTGTATCATGAACCACCACATCTCCAAAACAATGGTATAGTTCATTTTCCTTTACAGCAGTTGGTTTGGCTTTCAAATTTTGGATGACCTCTGGGATGTTTTTGAAATCTTCCATTTTTTCTACTGAAGCAAACAGGAGAGAAGCCAGGTCTGTGAACACCACTAGCTCTGTGCTGAGACAATATGTTAACTGTATTTTTTTCCTTCATCAGATGCACTTTTTTTGCTTGAAGCAGCATGGGGTCTCATGCTGCATTTTTATACAGGATAGTATACCTCCTAGTAAATAATGCATTTGCTATTCCAGCTCAGCATTACATAATTATCCTCTTAAATAAAAAGCTGTCTGGGATTGAATTGTAAATGTCCTTAAAAAAAACCAAAAAACCCTGCATTTCAGAATCACATTTTCTTCAGCATTCAAAAGTACCCTAGAGAAAGATCGTGGATCTTAAAAAAACAAAAAGAAAGAAAGAAAGCAGACCTCTGCCAAATACTTCTCTATCATGCAAAAAGCCTCCAAAAGAAAGAAGGAGAGAGGTCAGGATGTTGCACTTGCCCCAGTAAGCAAGCTGAAAAACCAAACAAACCTGCAATTATGGCACAGTTTTCAGCAACCAAGATTCCTTGTATGAATTATTGGCAAGATTTCCTTTACACATAAACCTGTCCAGGTCTGAAGCAGCTCTACTGATTTCAGTAGTGTCCACAGACCTGTATCTGTTCTTAGTTCCATGGGAGCTACGGGTATTGGACATATAATTAGTATGTCAATGCAAAAGGTTAGAAAAGGACTAAATTGTAATGGCTAAGTGCACTTTGGTGATTGCAAAAAGATTCATGCTGTGAGAAAGGTCTGCTTTCACATGGCTGTGGAAGACCTGTCTTTAATATTCAATACTTTTGCAAATCTTGGTTCTTGATTTTAAGGTCTTTGGAGTCAAACAGACTAGGCCTGAAAAGCTCTTAAAAGAAGAGTGCCAGAAAGGGCCCATCTCACACAGGGACTTTGAGCTCTTTTCCAGGTGTCGAGGATGTGCTACCTGGGAGCTGAGGCCCCAAGGGACTGAGCTGGTCTGCTTCTCCATTAAGAACTTCTCAGGCAGAAACTGGCAGCAGGAAAGAGTGATCGTGCCATAAGATACTATTCCCAATTGCCTCTATGGGGCTTGATAGGCACTTTGGATGCAAATCTCAAGGAAAATCCATTTGGAACTATATAGAAGGATTTATGTTCTTGTGTCATGGGTAATTTATGCGTTATCTTAAACATTGTGCAAGATGTTTGTAGTTTACTGAGCTAAAAATCTGACAAACATTTTAAACAAGTCTAAAACTTCCCTGAACTTTTTTGTTGTTGTTTTTTGTTGGGTTTTTTTTTTAGCTCTCTATCAGAGATCAATAAATAAGCAGAGTACTTTAAAAATCAAACAAAACCTATACCCAGATTTTAAGTACTACAAAACACAGAATTAAAGCCACATAGAAAATTATAAACATAAAACTGTGTCAAATGCAAAGTAAAAACCTCTTTAAAAGCACCTATGTCACAGAAGACTGCAGTGTTTTAAACACAGTTCCTTTCCTGTCAGTTTTGGAATTGTAATATTCTTAAGGGTTTATGTTAGGGTTCATTTGATTCTATTTCTTTAATTAGCCAAAGCATCTTCTAAAGATATGCATGCAAAAAATTTCAGTTGGGAAATTTAAATCACCGTATCTTCTTGCTTTGACTTTTTTGTTGTTTTAATATACAGTTAAGAAAGCATAACAAGTCTTTGTTTCTAGAGAATATTATATTGTATTGCAGCAGGCATAATTTCCCCTATTTTGGGAGTAAAATGGCCATGAACATATTTATTCTTCAAAGCAAAATCTGCGAACTGTGCTTTATTTATGCTTTTAAGCATGTGTGCCAGTACACATGGGCTCCTACTGACTATTTTGGGGGAACGTCCACAGCTGCTTTGAGTTGTTATAGTTCCCTGAAATACTTTTTGTCAATATTTTCACTGAAATATTAATCACAACAAAATATTTACTTCTTTTTAATGTAAATGTGACACAAAGGGCACATGCCAGCCAGCTACTCCTCTAACTAGTTGCATTAAACAGCTAGGAAAAATGAAGCAGGAGTTGTATGAGGACTGAGCTAGTAGTGGCACTGATTACTGAATCTGATGAGAACTTTTTTTGTCATGTTTTCCCAACACTTGACAATATTGGAGCTGATGGATATTTTTCCCTCTGACTTTTACCTTAGAGGGTACAAGTGTACTTACAAAAGTAACCCATGGAAGACATTTGAAGCACTGTGGTCAGGTTTGCTATCCTGACTTGTGTTACAGTTTTCATACTTTTACATTTATAACATGGATTTCAACAATAAAGGGGGGGAAATATTTAATGTGGGTTGGTAGAGCCATTAAATGTGAAATTATGGGAATGGCATCCATTGACTGTAGAAAATTTGAAAAGCAGAATGAGGAGAGATCACGCTTCAGCAAAACATCATCGAGGGAAGAGGCACCTAGGTAAGACAAGCCCATCAGGCCTAAACTGGAAAATAACATGAAGCTGATTATCTGCATTTTGCATTATCTGCATTTGTTAGCTTCCATCTGGAAATTCAGGAGGCCTGTTTTCCTGTTTTTAACTCTGTTATGATTTTGTTTTGTTGTTCTTTTTTTCCCATGCAAGGAACACTCTAAAAAGTCTAGAAAGAGGCAACTGCAGTGCTATGGAAAGAGTCTCTTGTAAGAGGGTTATCACAGATGGACATGCAGTGTTTTTTGTCTTCTGCCCTTTTTTTCCCACTTTGCTTTTCTTCCTCAGATGAGGAACTGTAATTGCCTGACCAGCATGGAAATGGTTAGATTTGAAATTAATGAATAAAACCTTTGAATAAAATCTTTAAATAGAGTTATTATGTGCTAACTCCAAGATTTTGTCACTGAATAATCGGACTTTTGGTCTTCACCAACACACACCATTTCATGCTCATGGCAGAGGAATCTAAGAGCCTTGCTTCAGGAAAGAGAGAGAGACTATATAACTCCCTTTGCAGCTAAAAATACTGTGCTGTCACATGATATTTTTTGGCAGGGAGCTGGAAATTTTTGTTTTGCAAGGCAAGCTGGTGGCAATGTATTTGCATGGCTCAAAACCACTTTGCAGAGACCACCCTCTCTTTCTCCCCACAGACTCCCTCTCTACACCAGCCTCTGCCAAAGAAATCTGGATTCCTTCCCCAGAGAGTCTTTGAGCAGAAATTTCTTCTAGTGGAACCAGTGGCCCTTCCCATAAGGATTAGCTGGCTGAAATTTTCCTCAAAGGGTGGCTTCCAATGGAGGAAGCCTTTCCAAGAACAGTAAACACACCAAATTCTTGCTCATTGCATCAAGAATCCCATTTCAGAGAACACTGGGGCAGTGAGGCTGATTTCAGTGTGTCACATGTGATTGCACAACATAACAGAGTGCAAAAATGTGAGACAACTAGACAACAAAATGCTGGCACTGAATCAAACATGTAAGGCACCTATTTTCAGCTCCACCATCTGCTGTTGGTTTGCACAGTGTCTTTCCCAGCTGAAAACACAAGGCAGTTTGGCACAAAAGGAGAATTCCTCTGGCTGGTCACACACTGAAAGATACAATTTTTTTTTTCTTCTTGTGACTAACCCATCTCTCTCTTATTTCTTCTTTTTTTTTTTAGTATTGAAATAGGCTGGTTTGCTCAAGTGAATTATGATAAGCTAAAAAACAATCCTCTAGGAAAAATATTCTCTAGCATCCTAGCAGGCAAAATAATGGTATTGCACTCTCTCCTCCAAAATAAGCATACAAAAATTAGCATCTGAATTACATAGATCAGCTGAAACTTTTCTGCTGAAAATTTTTCAGTGGTCATCCTTTTTCAGTTGCTGGATAGTCTCTGAGATCACTAACTTCACTATCATTAACTGGTAAACAGCATAATGTCAGAATAAGTAAGAAATTCTTTTAATTGGCAAATAATTATGAAAAAATAGTCACTTTGGAGTATTTAATAGTCACTTTGGAAAACTAACAAAACAAATCAAATAACCTCTAAGTTTTTTTGTGGAGGCAATGTGCCCCAAATCATTTGCTATTTGAGGTTCATATCACTCTTTAGAATAAACTACTTATTCCTTTAGAGCCCTGATTTGGAGAGAGGGAACTGATCTGAAATTCTTTCCTTTTTAATAAAAATCACAACCACTTGGACATTTGCTGCTTTCTTCCTTGAATAAGATGTTTTTGAGTTAAAACCCTGTCTCTTTTGACTTCACTGGGGCCATGATTTCACCCCAGCAATTATTCTAAACGCATTACTCATTTCATAAGAATACCACACTAATTCTCTACTATTTCCGTATGAGCATCTTCCAATGCCAATGTAAACCCACTGAACAAAGCTACATTAAAGCAATATTTATGGTTGAGATCTTAACACAAAAGTCAGGAAACTCAGAGTTATGGTTCCCCCAGCCAACCATAACCAGAGGTAGCTTTAGTGTTTTGCATTACTATGTCTATACTTCACAATGTATGTCCAAATACCGTGACTGAGTTATAGCTGCTGTGGGAACTATAGCTTTGGATTTCAGTATATTTTTCATTTGAATTCTCAACCCAGGTTATGAACAATTGTGAAAATTATGGTTGCAGCACAGGTTAGTGTCTCCAGTTTGCTGTTCTTGGTTACTGCTGAGGCTGCCATGGGAGAACGGTAAGCACTCCCTGTGGTGTGGATGATGGGAAGCATGAAGGTCTCTTTGACAAACAAAATACTTTGGCTGCACTCATAAGGTATATAAGGATTAGCTTTTCTGCAAGCTTTGTATCATTCAGCAGATACTCTGGAAGAGAGCAAGGGGCCTAATAGGATTGGATAGAGATTACTTAACATGATTCTAATGCTAATATCCAATTAACTTGGTCAGAGACAGGGAATATTAAGCTGCTTTTCTGTACATTTTATACTGTGTTAGGAAAATGCTGTATCATCACTGCAAGGGAAGTGGGACTGTTTTCACCAAGTGTCCTCAGCAACAAACAGCCTGAGATGTGAAAAAAAGAAAGTTTGTACAGCAGGAAAGACTAACCAAAATTACTCACAGTGATGTGACATACTTTGCCTTATGCAACAAAATCCTTGCTCACATCTGCTGCTGTTCTAGGGCAACTTTCCTTGTAACTTACTGCATAATTAGTGTGCAATTTATTTAAATAATTCCTTTGGACATAAATATTCTGCAGTAAGGACTAAAAATAGATTTAATAGGTTGACAATAATTGGAATTTGATGGAGAGGTTTGCAGTAAATTGCAGATAGTTTTTATAAAGTTTCTCAGAAATCATGGAATTGAACTCTGAGTTTAAAAAGCTAGCTGACTCAGGCGTGGGTCATGGCTTGAGTGACAAAGAGGAGTAGAGGACACCAGAAGCCCCTCAGGCTGTGCCAGTGATGGGCTGGAGCTCACTAGTCCAGACACACAGAGAACCAGATAGCTGAAGGCTGCTGGCATTTGTCTATCATAAACCCTGGAGGAAAAGAAGTTACTTAGGCATGTATTTTGTCAGGAGAGAAGTCCACAAACAGAAACATGCTAGGCTGTGTTTCTTGGGCTGCTGTAGCCCCATCTACATTTGGACTGTGACCATAATTTGTAATTCTTAGTGAACACAGCCACTTTTCTAAGGCAAGCTATAATCTTGTCTGTTGGGAAATATCCAACCAAAGCAGAGCATGATAAGTGGAAAGAGAACTTCGTGCCTACTACCAGCCACTCCAAATCATCACCTTTGTTTGCTTTCAGATGTTATCAGCATCCAACTGCAAGGATGAATGAAGTGATACATCTGGCTCACTGACCAAAACATGAGGAGTGTTTTCCCCTGCTCTTAACAGATGCCAGCAGCAGTACACAGCTGAACTAGCCCTCCCATAACCTAATCCCTTTTTAACTTGCCTGCTGATATGTTCATACCTCATGCTTATATGTCTTGGCTTTTCATTTTATGTATTGAACTGTTTGGATAAGTTCAATGTATACAGCGGTAACATTCCCTCTGACTACACAAGCCCAGCTGCTCCTGCCCCATATTTCAATGAGCTTCTCACTCCATCTCAATATAGCAATGATATAATTGGATTGCACAGGAGCAAAACTGATCATTTTGAGGTCAGAGAACAGACAAAATTTGCTTTGTGAATGTATATTGCTTCAGTGTATTTTGCTGCAATTCTAAACAGGTTTCAGGCCAAGTCTCTTCACAGAGGGCATTTGCACAACCAGAAGAGCTGCACATTACTGCAGATGAGTTTTACCATTGTTGCTCCTCTGTACAACTCAGTGCGGTGTGTATGCAGTGCTATGTCCCAATGAGAATGCACAGGGACAAATCTTTTGTTTGCATGTCACTAGCTTGAAAAAAAAAAAAAAAAACAGAGCTAAGCAAAGCTTATTAAATACCTGGACAAAGGAAAAAACCCCAAAGCAAGCTATTTCTAGCTCTGTATAAGCAACATTTCAATTGTTCTAAAAAACTATTTATTGGAAAGAGTATATTGGAATATAAACATATGGATGCTATAGTATTTTCCAAAAGGCCTGCAACTATTGGATAAGATGAGAAACAATTATTTTATAGTTTTAAGGATAATGAAAATGAATTAAAATTGCCTACCAAGCTATAAATTAATGCAGAGGTACAGTATAGCTCTTGCAAATGACTTGTTATCATTCTTACAAGTTCAAAATTACGCTAGTTTGCAAAGCTAAAATTCTAATATATATCACAGAACTTTTAAAGTAAGTTGGAATTAGGTGTAAACACATTTTTCAGTGTTCTGTTGCTCAAAAGAGATTTTTTTGTTGCTATGGGAACATGTTTTTGGGCTTGGGGTAAAATTGAGTTATCTAGAACACTGCTTATTTAGATTACAGTTTTTAAGTAATTTCCTACAAATCCTTTGAATTTTGGACATCTCCTGATGCTAGTTTATGTGAACCACTGATTTTGGTTTTGGATTTTTAAGAAAAAGATGCTGGTTTTGCTCATATCAATCATGAAATGGGGTTCTCTGATGGGGATTAAAATCAGGACTAAGAAAGGCATGGATGAGCTAGGACATAACGCTTAGCTTGATATAACGAAGAGCAAGACGCAAGCCTCTGCCCCATCATTTTCCATGATTTTCACTTTCATGTATGGAGTGTTTTGCATACTGTGACCTCTCAATTAACGTTATTTATATCTCAGTAAACAACCATGCTACTTTTCCAGATGTTCTAATCCTTTATGTAAATGCACTTATTAAATCCATCCACCAGGCTCAGTGAAAACTGCCAAATCCACTGTGTCTGGACTCACAAACTCAATAGACTAAGCTTTATTTGCATAAACTTGTTCTGTAAGTGTAATCTTACTTATCATCTGAAGAGTTAAAGTTTCACTAATGTAAATCCCTGACAAATCAAGCACAGATGTAACTGTTTGCCCCCAGGCTCAGCCTGTCGCTTCACTGCCACCCTTGTGTCTGTTCCCTTCTCCTTCCTCTAACCTCTCCACCATCCTCCCCACCCTGCAAGTGTTTTTTTGGTACTACTAGTCATTTAGAACTGTTTATGTAGATACATTGCAGGTACTAAACAGGACACTGGAAATGAGTAGTTTGGGTTTTTCCCTTTAGATGAAACTGTCTCACAAATTAGTATTAGCCTGTAATTCTGGGTGTCTGTCTTTACCACCTGGAAAAATTTGCTCTGTCAATCCCCAGGTGCCAGAGAGATTGTTGCAGTTTGCCAGGCGACGTTCCAGATAAGGAGCTGAGCTCAATAAATGCTTAATGTAACCTGAAAAATTCCATAAAGCATCCAAGGAAAATTCAATCAGACAGTAGCAGGGAGGTGGTGATAGAGTAACTCCCAAAAAATACCAGAAGGAAGTAGATGATGGGGTGAGGAGATGATTCTTCATGTTCCTTTGTCTGTGAGAAATGAAAGTTCCCTTCCAGTCATAAAAAGAGTAGACTGAAAACCAAAATAAAGTCTGCCAGCCTTCAAACCTTTTATGAAAATGAGGAAAATGTTGTTTTTGAATTCAGAGGGTGTTGGCATACACCAGGTTTGTTTCTGATTACTTTAAGTTCTAAATATGTTTCCTTTGCTGGTACCCAGTTGCTATTTATTTGGCTTTAGTCTTTGATCTCCTTTATGCTGGCACATCATAAAAAACATATTCCTGTTTGAATTCTATATTATGCAGTTAGTCTTTGCTCGTTATATTCGCCTGGCTGGTTGTACATATAGAATAAGACTCTCTTTGTTTTTTGATAGACTCCAGGTGTTTATCACTCTAGCTTACTAATGGATTTGACCACAGAATATGCATGCAAGAAGAAAACTGAAAATCTAATGGCAAAATTACTGGTTTGATAATTCAATGGCCTCCTATACCATAACCACAGGAACCACACACATGCAGGCGTGCATACAGACAGGGTGAGTTTTGTAAAAGCAAGGGTCCTTTGCTTATTCAGTTTTCTTGAGGTGAACTTTTCATTCCAGAAATTAAGTTTTGTTTCAGCTTTATTTGCCTCTCTGAGTTTTCTTTGAAAGCTTTTTGAATTTAGGCCCTGCTTATTCAATTCCACACGATAGTGCATTTGAGGAATGTCCTATATCTAGCTGAGGTGCTGCAATTCCTACAACTTTCGTGCTCCTCCCTTGTAATTCCAAGGAAAGGGAGCATTCCTATCAGCCTGTCAGGCAGTGACAGCTCCAGCTAACATATTTAATCTCATTGCAATAGCTTGGGAACTGCTGATATTAACTTAGTATCTCAGGTAAGGAGCCAAAGCTTTCTATCACTTATTAACCACACTGCTTTTCAGTAGCCAAAAATGGCTCTTTTCCCCCCCTCATTTCTGGTTAATCCATATTTTGTAGTGGAATATTACAAAAATTCCAATAATAAAAAAGAAATCCTTATTCCTGTACATATCACAAATGATAGTTACCTGTTTAAGTGCAAAGGTCTGTGAGGAAACTTGGCTTTAACTCTTACTTGAGGTCTGTAACAATTGCTGCAAAATACACTGCAAAGAAAGCTGATTTGAATCTATCCTTCAAAGAGGTTGCACACAAATATCCCTTTAGTGCTCAGAATCTTTTCCATTGTATGAATTACTTGGTTATTTGAAATTTTAAAAGTAAATCTCAGATTAGCTCATTGATTAGGTTTAATGGGTGTGTCCCTTTAGACATGTAAAATTTATCTTGGTTTCACTTCAACACAGAAAGTTTAAAAAAGTGAAGCTGCATAGATATATTCTGTATGTGCCTATACACACAGGTGAAATCACATACTTGTGAACCTTGTTTTAGTTAGAATTACAGGTGGATCATATCAATAGTAAGAGATTTCACTGTGGTATAGGAGGTAACCCAAGCATCCCTCACAACTGAATTTTCCTATTTTGTTATATTGTTTGTTGATTTCCATACTTTAAAAAGTAGAAATGTCTTTTCAGTCTACATGTGATGCTGTAGTTACCAGTTTCATAAAAAAAATTAAACTTTTAATTCCAGTAAATACCTAAGTACTTCGAATTTTGCATTGAGCTTAACACAGTTTTCTAAGAACCATAGCAGCACTGAAGTTTGAAAGTGTATAGAGAATAATCTGAGGACAGATTTATTGCACTGAGGTTCAGAATTACCCCATTTACACCTGCTAAATATTAAACACTGATGTTTTGTTAGTTTTATCTTTGGCTGCAGTAGAGGCTTCTCTCAGAGGTCAAACATGCTTGCTTGTGTTGGTTATTTGCTGCGTTGCCATGCTAATGCAGGGGGTTAGCTAACATCCATGGGCTCGTCAAGCTTTTTCCATCGGGAGAAGGAACTGATGCGGCAATTCAGCATATTAACAAGGAATGCATGCAACCCCTGTTTTGAGGAGTGTAAGGAAAATAAATGGCAACACTTTTCTTGCAGATAGTTTGTAGGACTCTTTCCACTGGATCTCAAGTATTTGACTGTCACATATTCTCTTCTGCCTCCCAAAACAGACATTTTGCTGCAAAATAGACTTCTGGTTCCCAAATTATGATCTGATTCCAAGTCCGAGCCTAAGTTTGAGGCCAAATCCCAGGCCCCTCCTGGGGTAGTGCTTTGGTTTTGGACGGGTCCTGATGGTCTTCTCTCAAACAGTGACTGCCATTATTTCCAGCAACTCATATAGAAACTGGGTTTAATTCCCTGGACATGAAAAGAAGTCAGACTACCCTCTGGCTCTTCTGCTATCTGTGGATCAGGTACAGCTGAAGGCAGCTACTGTTATTTGCAAAAGAGTGGAAAAGGGAGAGGCAAGAACCAGGGCAGAGAAGGAAAAGGTAAGAAGATATAGCAGTGAGTGAATGGAGAAGTGACAACAGCTCTTAGGTCCATGTGATCCAAAACCAAATAAAGCATAGAAGAAGGCAGAGCTATGAGGCATAAAAGGAAAATAGGAAGGACTTACCTGCCTGGTTTTACATTGCTTCAAAATACCTTTTTTGTTGCTCTTGGTAAGGCAAAGTTCTACCCAGAAATGAAAAGGCAACAATAGCAGTTGCTTTTATACATTACACTACAGAGCACTATCAATTCAAGCCTATTTTCCTCCCTACCATGACAGTTTAATTTAAAGGGGAAAATCTAATTTCCTGTGCCGATTATATATCCAGTTAATTCCAAATTCTCATGTAACGGTTAAAATTCTTGACAATTAATAGAGGAGGCACAGCTGATATAACTTAAACACATTCTCATTGAACCTCTGAATAATTTAGGTTGAAAGGAACCTCCAGAGATCTCCTAGTCCAGATCCCCATCTCAAAGCAAGGCCAGCTTAGACTGAGTTGCTCAGAACTTTCTCCAGTCAAGCTTTGGTATCTCCAGGATCAGAAATCCCATACTTTCTCAGGGCCTCTCCCTCAGTGTTTAATCACTGTCATGGCAAAACTGTTTTCCTAACATCTAATTAGATTTTTTTTTTTTTTTTTTTTTTTCTGTATTATGACAAGTGCTGTTTTTCCCCTGCCTTATTGATGAACACCAGCTCTGGGAATAGCCTGGCTCTATCCTCTCTACACCCTCCAGTTAGGCAGCTGCAGGCAGGAAATGCCCCATCTCCAGGCTGAAAAAACTCAGCTCCCTGATCTTCCTCCCACTCCAGGGGCTCCAGCCTGGACCATGCCACCATCTCTTTACTGGCCTTATTGCAGTGTATCCCTGTGTTTGTTGTACTTGGGAGGCCAGAGTTGGACACAGGACTCCACTGTAGGCTATAATGGTGTGAATTTTTCAGTGGAAGGGCTATTGCTGATATCTAAATTTCCTCACTCAGAGATAGGGTGTGAGCACTCTTGTGTCCCTACAGAGGACACAATGTATTACACTGTGCACCAATTTCCACAGGAAGGAAATTCAGGACTTACAGTTTTTATGGATCTGTGGATCATTTCTGTAGGTGTAACATCTGCTGGTGTTTCACCTGGACAGTGCTTCCACATGTCAGAGTGGGACAGCAAAGAAGTCAGTCTTATTATGGGTATGCATTTTATTAATATCACTGTGGACAGTTTTTGAAAATGCACTGCTAAGTCTCATTAAGGTAGGCATCAGCTAGTCTGTTAAAGACTAAATAGGTATTCCCCTGAAAAAGTTCTCATTTAAAGTTATTTTTAGCTGCTCTGTTCTCTTCCCTATGAGGATGGTGAGTAATTGGAACAGGTTGCTCAAAGAAGCAGTGGTTCCCTGTTACTGGAGGTGTTCAGGGCCAGGCTGGAGGACTTTGAACAACTTGGTCTAGTAGAAGGTGTCCCTACCCATGCTAGAAGTTGGAACTTTGGTTAGATGGTTTTAGGCCCTTTCCAATCCAAACCATTCTATGATTCTTTAGAGGTAGATCAGAGAAACCATCAACTCTAAGTATTATTGCAATAACTATTTAAATGAAAAAAACCCCAACCCTTCTGCTTGGTTTGAAAGGAAGAAAAATGCTGTATATATCCAGTTTTAAATATAACAGGTGTCATTTACAAGGGAGTATTTACTGCTAGCTATCACATACTCTTAGTTCCTTCTCTAAAGCTGTGTGACCCTGGCTGTATTTACACTTCTGTTAAGTGGCATGTGCCCTGTGTGATCTGATAAGTGAGAGGGTTTCCAACAGCAACAGGTGCTTATCATTCTTGCTCTTCCTGTCTTTTGGAGAGGCGATTATGGAGAACCTGGAGGCAAATTAGAAAACAACAAATTAACACTTACATTAGTGATGCAATCAAAGTGGATGATTTATGTGTCCTGAACAATCAGAACCCACCCAACTCTATATATAGCACTGATGGAAAAATGTATTTTAGTTATGAACTTTAAGAGAAAGAAGTTTTTTGGATATTCTTTTCAAGAGCAAAATCTCAGGAGGCACAAGAAGTGTCAGGAGATCAAGACTGTGTCAAAAGCCATATGATCAAGCATGTATTGTTGCTCTTTCTATTCCAGTAGTTATGCAGCTTTGTCCTTTGCCTGTCTTCAGAGTCAACTTTTTTAAGTATTGTTGAAATGGGACTTCAGAACAAAGACTTTATGATAAAATTTTAGCTTCAAGACCTCACAGAGTAGAAATCCCAACCTGTGAATAGAAGTTTGACCTTTATAAAATCCAGTGGCCTATTTTGGCTAAACACTGACTTTTGGGTACTCTTTGGTTTTAACTTGTGACTCTTGGAATGTGCCCCTTGCACTCCCAATGCTGGTGGGTAGCTCAGGAGCTGGATCCAGATTGACAATAGGCAGGCTTTGCTCACATCTCCTGCTGACATCACCCACAGTTTGGTTTAGATGTTTACTGTTTCTATAATTAGCCCTTAAACTTCAAAGCACTTCTAAGACTGATAATTAAATGGACTGATAATTAAACTCATTTTTTTGACTGAAAATGCTATTGGTGACAATTGTGACATGCAAACCTGAAATACCTCAAGAAGCATAAAAGCCAAGGGAATTATTTTGATGAGTGTTACCAGTGGACTGGCTACTGTTCTTGCTTGCTGAGCTAGACAAAAGGGTGTGAAGTCCTTATTTCATGGAACTAGAAG
This sequence comes from Cettia cetti, assembly GCA_013401135.1. NCBI lineage: Eukaryota > Metazoa > Chordata > Aves > Passeriformes > Sylviidae > Cettia > Cettia cetti. The sequence continues at coordinate 36,287 of VZUI01038918.1, read as the reverse complement.
CTTGTGTGGTCATGGGAAATAAACAGCAGAAAACCAAGATATTTTTAAGGGGAGGCAAGCTCATTAGCTGGTTGTGAGCCTAACCCTGGTGACCCAGACTGCCTATCCACAGCCTGGTGGCTGTCAGTCCTGTCTGTCTCACCACTTTTCCAGATGAAACTGCTACTGGCTGCAGCATCAAAGCACCCTTGGAACTGCTGTCCTTCCCTGCTGCCCACTGCTCCTCTTATTGCCGGTCAGTAGAGTGCTCAAGAGAGCTCTGGGATCTCAGATCCCAGGACACCCTACTCCTAAGGGTGGCCCTTGAGAATGACAGGGGCCCTATCCTGCCAGGAATGACAGTTTCAAGCATGTTCCAGCCTTCTGTAGGTTCTCCTCTGAAAAAAAAAAAGGCCTCTGCTGTGCTGGCTGTCAAATATATGCAAAGTATCCTGGCCTCCTCTGTAGGGTCTTCTGAGCAGCAAGGGGGGAGCAGTGAGAGGATGTTTGTTTTGAAGAGGGAAGGGAAAGCAGTATTGGGCTGTAGGCATATCTAAGGGTGGGCAGACTGGTAAAGCATGCAGGTTGTATTTCTCAGGGTTGAATGGTAACAAGACAGCAGTAGAAACAAAGCATTCTTTAAGGAAATAAAAAGAGAAGTAAAACTGAAAGGGTCCTTAGTGCAGCATTTTGAGTTTATGAGGCATTTCCTCTTGCTGATGAATGTGAATATTCTAACTTTTCTGCGCATTGTTGCTAAAAATGACTGGAGTGCAACTACAAATAGATGTTTGTTCTCCTGTCTGCAAACTCTAAACACAAAAATGCAAAATTGAGCATTGGGTTCAGTGTCAGATCCCCTGTAAAGCCAATGGATATGGTATAGTTTACATGGTCATAAAATGTTACCCGCAGTCTGGATTGCTAAACCACTAGGGTAAGCAGTGAGAAAACTTATTTATAGACATTTCTATGACATCTAGAAACCTTTTCCCATGGCTGCATTTCCAAGCATCTTCATTTGCTTACTGTGCACTTTTTTGCAAATGTAAGTTGTAGTTTCACATATCTTTGGAAGGTCAGTTGTAGAAGAGTTGCAAACCAGTTTCTTTTGCAAAGCAACATATATTTGTCAACTAAATGAAAATATTTCATGGAAAAAAAAGATTAAGAATGGTTAAGTCATCTAATCCAAGAACTGGGGCAGCGCAGTGGAATTGGAGTGACCAGTTTGTTCTCCTGAAATCACTGAATAAACCTTTGAATGTGTGCCAGGAATAAATCTTATTAATTTTTTTGGCCAAGCTGTTCAATACCAATTATCCAAATAGGCTTGGAAATAGCAACATTTGATCTACACAAAGTCAGAATTAATTTGAGAGATAATTTGGTTCAGGAGAATTATCACAAAAAAATCACTGAATATTCTGAGTTGGAAGGCACCCAGAAGGCTCCTTATGTCTAATTCCTGAGCGACTGGCCCATATAGGAGGTTGAGCCATCAACCTTGGCATTATTAGCACCATGACCTAACCAACTGAGCTAATCTGGGGCTGCCAGGCAAGCTTATCTAAAAATCTGTTCTCTTTTCAACCCCCACATCAGTGCACCAGCTTACAAGACTCACTCTTAGTACTCTTTTTCGATGACACTAGAATCTGTTCTTTGTGTATCTTTTTTTAAAGTATATTTTTCAGTCCTTCTGTTGTTTCTGTTGTTAAATTACTTAGCAGAGGCAGATAGGTACAGGGGCTGCTTCAGTGCTGCCTTAGAGGATCTGGGAGGGGCAAGCTGCCAGGATGGACTCTTTCTACCACTGTTAGGCTCTAGTGGGTTTAAGCAGATATTGCAGAGGAAAAAGCCCATGGGCATCCCATGGTAGGAGGGCTCCCCAGGCAGATTTGCCTACTTTTTGAGCAGGCCCCGTTTTAGGATCAGTCATTAGGATCTTCAGCTTAGGGAAAAATACTTTTTTAAACTTAAAATTGATTTTAAAATATGAACATGTGTTCAGAAAGCCAAGGGAGCAGAGGCAAGACCAGGCTAAGACAAGCTGGAAATATCAAACAGAGTGTGCATTAGCCTGCATTGTTGGTTCACTTGGCTGTTTAATCCCCAGTTATGGGGCAAGAAATCCCTACACAACATGCAGGAGGGTTTGACAGGAAGTGAGACAGGAGAAAATGAATTGTTGTGTCTTGTGATATGCTGTACGCAAAAGTGAGCCAGGGGTGAAAGGGTATGATGACAAAGCTGTTGGCAATTTAAATCTTGGCTCAGGCATAAAATAAATACATTATTCCTGATGGTGAAATTGGATGGTGCTGTCATGGATTCATTTTGTCTTCCTGGTGTTTTTCTAGCCCCTTCTCTTTCATCTGACCTATGGCATTCATATCTGCATGCCAATGTGTCAAAGTATTCTTTGAATGTGTCAGGTTCGAGTGCACTTTAATTGCAACCCAGGCTGCATGCATTTTATCTGAACTCCAAATCCAGATACCATTAAAATCGATGTATTTTGGAGCTTTATATCAACCTTCTAAAGATGGCATTGCCTGGGGCAGGTCTGCTTTGGGGCATAGTACCACTCTTGCCCCAGCTTTTTACTCTGCCTTAGAGTGTACAGGGCTGACCAGCATTGCTAGGAGGGTGATACAGGATTTTCATACAGCTAGGAACTGGGTCCTTAAACTTCATAAGAGGCAACATGAGCTCATAGATTTAAAACTAAAGCAAACCAAGGCAAACCAGAAATATTTTGGCAGTAACTGTGTGTGTTGAGAACATTAACTTTCCTTTTGTGTCCCCTGTATTTTTTCACTTTCATGATTTTCTTTTTCATGTGGTTTTCTTTCTCTTTTTTCCCTTATGTTTTTTACGTTTTCTGAAAATGACACATTTTGCCATGCTGTAGACATTAGTGCGGGGGGTCTCTGACTGCTGGCCTGGCTGTTACTGCAGTGACAAAGATGGGGATTTCCTCTGGGTGCAGGAGGGATAAACTCTGTTTGCATGTGACAAACTCCACTTGTTCCTAGCAACCTCCCTGCTTTTTCCAATATGTTTCCTTTTCAGTTTGCACCAGTGGATGAGGAGCAGGTTGATACTTTTGTTTGGTTAACTTCGTCTTGCCGCCCCAATTTACTTATCTAAAGCTTATCTGAAATTTTATGGGCTGGAAAGTCACAAAATCAGATGTTCTTGGGAGCGCTTTACTGCTTTCTAGGCTTGGTGTGGGTGGACATACCGCAGGCACAGCTTGTCATGCAGTGTTTTGGTAGCCCTAGCTCCTCACAGCTGCCTCGAACTTGGCTACACATGAAAAATTAAACAAATGAAATGTTGGTGGAATTTGGTAAGCACTCTGGAGCACAGCCTGCAGCTTTGTGCTTGGCTTGCTGCTGCTTTTCCAGGGGAAGGCAAGACACCTCTTTCCAGTGACCTGGGCCCTCACAGCTGCTCCCAGGACTTGTGTTCTGAACCCACCATTTTGAAGCCCAAGTGTAAAACAATTTCAACCTCACTCCTTATTTGTATTTGAATTCCTTGTAGAATATTTGGTTCCAAGGTTGTGGCTGTGTCTTGGTTTTCTATGGATCTTAACAGAGAGAAAAAAAACCCTTTCAGCCATTTAACTAAAAATATGTGAAATAGGATTAGCCTGTACCTTGTAAAATTTTATTTTAAGAAACTAAGGCCCTGATCCAATCACAATGAGGTCAGTGGGACACTTTCCACTGATTCAGTGGGGCTTGGATATGGTCCTAAGACATTATTTTCAGAAACAAGGACTGTGAGAAATGTATCTAATATTAGAAATTTATTGTTTATATTCTTTCTATAATTAAAATGGCCAGCTGCTGTTAAAAGGTTTCTTCTGAGCTGAATGTCTGCCTACTAAATGTGAGTCTGAAGCAAAATGAGAGATGTTGGCTCTTGACAACAAAGGCTTTCTGCACAGGGATCCAAGAGGGCTGTTGTCTCAGCTATCCTGTTCCACAAGGCACTGCTGCAAGACATTTGTTCAAGATCTCCAGCCTCCTCCTCAAACATGACAGAGTTTGCAGTCAGTGAGTAGATTTGGAAAAGCTGTTTACATATGACACCACCACGACAGGAATGTATGTAGCTGATCGGGTCCACACCTCATTTGTGCTGTTCTTGGACAGACACAACTGAGCCTGCCCTGAAAGTAGTTTGTACTTCTTTGGAGTCCTAAATGGCTTGAAATCTTGAAAGACTGGGACACTTGCTGTTGTACACTAGGTGTACAGACAGCCCAGACCTCCAGGTGGATGGAGACTTGCTGGATGGGGAAGTGGCTCTTGGCCAATGTCTTTAGTAAATAGAAGGAACTACATGGGTAAGCTGGGGCCATTTTTATCAGGCAATTGGCTGAGGTAATTTTTCCTTTTACAGCTGCTAAATAATGGGGCAAAATTACCATCTGTGTCCACCATCTGTTTCACCCATGCAAGGTATGGATGGTGCCTCTAGGCAGGAAGTGCAGCTTTTGGGACTGAAGTACGAGATCCAAACTGGAAGACATAGAAGACGTGGAAAACCAAGGAAAAGAGGAAAAAGGAACTGATGAGAGATGACCTTCCTTTTGGGATGTAAAGATTGTCTGAGTGCTCACGGTCACACATTCCTCTGCAAGGAGCCAAAGCACACCCAGGGCAGCAGCTGTCAAGAGACAGTCAACAATGGCTGAGCATAGAAATACACCCAAATGCTGAGCACTGGTGATAAGAAGTGGCAGCTGGGCCACCTCAGAGCTGTTTGGGCAGGACATGGCCCCATTTTTCATGCAGACTGCTGGGTACTGTCCTGAGAAGCTGAGTGAGATTTCCTTTCCTGGCCATGGCCACCCAACACTGCCTTTGGCTGGGACATCAGTGGGGGCAAGAAGAGGCTGTGATGTTGACCTCACCAGCCAGCCATGGGAGCATTGCCCCAGAAGGTGATGACCCTGTCTCCTACGGAGCACTCACCCCTTCCAAACTGCTATTTAATTGTGTCCCCCACCTCCCCTTTCTCTCCTGTAGAATCATGTCTGTATAGACCCCCTTGTTTAAATCCTTTCCTGGTGAGGTTACTTGTTCTTGAGTGCTCCTGGACAGTTATGTACCTTCCTGAGTTCCTGTGTGGGAAGCTCCAGCATGTGCCATTTAAATAATTTTCACAAGAATGCTGGGAAGCTGAATCAGTGCTTCTTGCTGCACAAGAGAGATGAAACACTTCAAACATCAATCTTTTTAAAAAGTTACATTTCCTCCCATCTAAGGAGCAGTCTGGCTGATGTTGGGCAGCAATCAGATGTGCTTTATTTCCTCTATTCCTTGTATCCAACTGCACTCTACCATCACTCCTGCTAACATACTGGCTGAAGCCAAAATTTGATCTCACTCCAGCTTCACACCTGAATGACTGAATCTGATGCAGTTTTATTGAAAGATATGGGATCTGTTGGACACATATTGGTATTGGTGAGCAGTCACTCACACATAACCAGTCCTTCTGGAGTTAATAATGGCTCACAGATTTGAAAGGACTTCAACATTTGGCCATTAAGCGTGGCTTTAATCTCTTTACCTTCTGAACTTATGTCAATTACGTAATGCTTTGGATATTCCAGAGAGCTGGCTTCAGTTTTAATAGATTTTCATATAAAATGGGCCATCTCCTACATTTGCTTGCTTTGGGTAATATTTTATAATAAATACTTGATAGTTAGAGCTTTTTAAAAACTGAATCATTATTACTATGGTGGCATCCAAAGCTTTCTCAGTGCTCCACTACAATATTAAAACCCTCAATTATAGTGAAGTAGATTGCCTGGTAACTACATGTACTTTACTCATATAGAACGAACAAATGCAAAAATTTACACAAAAAAAAAAGAGAAAATTCAACTTGATATCACCAAATTGGTATTTCCCAATAGATATGCTAAGACCTGTTGCACGTAACTGATCCAACAACACATGCATAAATAGGAATCTTTGCCACTTAAGTTTCCCCTTATTTATCACACATCAATGTGCGTGGTTGACACTTGAGATGTAGAAATGGAATATTTAAATCTATTATTTTTTTAATAAGGACCTTGTTTATATTCAATGAAGACTTGCAGAGTGTTTAAACACCACTCATCTTAAAACAGTTCTTAACTAAGACTGATATTATCCTGGCTCACTATCCTTAAATTTAGGCCAAAGTTGTGTGGTTGCTTCAGCCAGTGTTGTGTAGCGGGGCTGTGAGGAAAATGCCAGCTCTTTCTCTCTGTTCATCTGGTCACATATCCACATCTTTTCCCTGTGCTCGTATTACTGCTCATCCAACAGTGCTGGAGGAGCAGGGCACAGTGGAGGGCTGGGTGAGGGAAAGCTGATTTTTAGCTGTGTCCATTCCCTAGTCCGGCTCCCTGCAGAACCAAACAAATTACTCACAGCTGCAAGGGCACAAGTAGCTTTGGACAGATGAAAAAGGGGGAAGGAACCACACCACACACCTCCTTTCAACATGGCTATGACTGGAATTAAATAATCATGGAACTTCAGCCGCAGTCAAGCAAGCAGAATTACCTGCTGAGGCATGCTTTGTGGGGGAACAGAACCAGTAAAAGTTGAAAGGAAGCTATAGGGTTTGATGAGGTTTGTCTATGTTTGGCAAAGACTTTTTGCTTTCTTAGAGGTTCTTGGAAATGTCTTCAAAACATTCCAGCCTTGGTTTTGCTCCTTAAATATTCTTCAGTGTTTTATTTTAACAGTGAAGAGCCAAATTCTTCCCTCAGATATGCATGCAAATACTCCCACATTAATCAGAAGAATTGTCTGCACATTCCCTAAGTGCAGGAGGTTTCTTGCTTGGTATGTGCTTTGCTTCTTAAGGAGAAGTCAATTCTGAGCACAAACCTATTCACACAAATTCACAAAAATTTTGTGTTTTTCCAGCATGGATTGAGGATCGGTTGCTCTCACCCTAGAGGGAACACTAACATATTTCACGAGAAGACTCAGTGGCTACAGAAAGATTGGCCACAAAGCACAGGGTGTATCAGGACAGTTAAAATGGGGAATCTGATTGTCTGATTTATGAGAAATGATGAAGAGGTAGGAAGAGCTGCACATAAGAATAGGATAAGACATTAATTCATGGAAAAGAAATTGATACATCATATTTGATTTAAAATACAAGTACTGAAACAGTAATGTAGGTCTTTATACAACTTGATAAAACACTAGTGGACGCTAAAAATAGGTTTTAAAAACTGAGCTGCTGTTTTGATTTGTAAAACAAGTTAAACCAAACTTGACAATAAGGCATGTGCTTTAGATTTCCCTGGTTTGAGGCACTGTTTACTCTGGCAGATGTATCCTTAAGTGAAGCTTTTTTTCCCCCTCAAAGCTGTTACATGGTAGACTGATGTTGGCTGACCCTGAAGCAAAAATTTGAAAACAGCACATTTATTTTCCTGCTAATGCTAAACACATATGCCATGCAGCATTTTTTTGGTCTAGATGGAAAATCTTCAAATCTGGACTATTTGTCCCTTTTACCCTGACTTTCAATGTTTTCATGAACATAAAAATAACATAACAAACTTGGGGGATGGGAGCATGTGTGTTTTGCAGTGGGAGAGCAGCCTATAATTTGCAGGCTGCAGGCTGGAAGGGGCAGATGGGAAGAGCCAAAGGGTCAGCCTGGGTCCCATGCTGTGTTGATGACAATGGGCTTTCCCACATGCCTCAGCACCCAGAAAAGCTCACAGAGCACTGCTGCCCAACTGGGCACAATGTTAGCAGACCTATAAATTCCATTCTCTTACTTTCCTTATATCACAGGCAAATTACCAGGCTGACAGTCATCTTTGCTACTAATTGAACAATTCATTGTGGGGGAAAAAAAAAACAACCCTCAACAAAATCTTACAATATTGTTGATATTTACAGATAGCTCTGAAAAAAGATGGCTTTTTGGAACAGTGGTATTGCTGTGATGTGTAGGCCTCATGCTACAGGGGTTTTGTGGAGGCCACATATGATTGCCTGTGTTTCAACAGCTTTCATGAAGGTATAAATAAATCCAGCATACCTGTAGAGCCATAGTCAATCTCCAAGACACGGAGTTTTCTCTCAGTGGAAACCAACTCAAAATACCCCCTAAGTTGTGCTTGAGTCAACTGAGGGTGTCAGGGTGTGTTACCAAATAAAAGGTGCAACATGAGCTTGCTGACTGAACCTGCTAAAATGGAGCAGTGGTTTGGGTAAAACACTGAGGGTCTGTTCCATGCAATTCTTGAATGGATTTGACTGGAATGGACTTCAGCTTAATGGATTAAATTGTTAAACCAATTTAAGGAAGTCCATGTTCAGAGATGAAAGAATTTGCTTAAATTGGTGCCAATCCTCACATCAGTAAAGAGGGAAAAAAGATTTAAGAAAGAAGGACTTATAAGAAGTCATTCCTCTTGATGAAATTTTTAAATCTTTGCCAATGCTAACTGAAAGGAATGAAGAAAAGTCCTCTAGAGAGCTTTTAGCAATTAGTTCCTGTTTGCAAAGAATCTGGGTCTGTGTTGCTCTAGGGCATCCAGCCCAACAATTTTTTATGTTTTATTTTATAAACTGGACTGCACCTCATTAGAGATGCCCAGCTGTATTTTGCTCCCTTTCACAGCCATACACATCAGTTTTCATCCTGTCCTTTTCATCACCTACTGCTTCTTCAGCAAGTATAGCAAGTGAAAATAGAGCACAAAGAAATCTCATCCACATTTATCAGTCTTCTCCTGCTGTTCAGCAGCTGGAAACACAGAATTGAAGCAGCACCTTGAGACACAGTGCTGTGGCCATCACCCTTGCAGATATTCTGCAGCTATCAGTGGTGTGTAGACCACAGATCTAGGAGCTCTGTTACAAGGTACACCCAGGGTTCTGGTACACACAATCTATTATTTTATTGTAGAGGGCCAGGCTGAATTTGCCTCCCTCTGAACTGGTGAATAAGTTACCTCTAGCTTACAAATTATATGGCTGTCTCATGGCAAGCAGCAAAATTAAAGTGAATCACACAGTAGCATGCTACAGATTCTAGATTACATTGATACTACTGTGTCAGAGCGAGTTCTGCTAATCCTTATTTATGCAATGTATTTCCAGTAGGTTATGAGTGAAACCTGGACGAGCCCTATAGATTGTTGTGGCTCTGAAAGATGTAAAAAACCCTATAGGACTGCATAAACATTATATAAGGATGTAGTTGAGCTTTGCTTTTAAAACCACAGGTATCTCATGTTTTTCTCCTATAGGGCTGGCTAAGAGAGATGCTAATAGGGTAGAAGTGCACTTCTGGTTCTCCTTAGAAGAGATAGCAGGAGTTAAAGCTCCAGTCCACTGGGTCAACCATTCCATAGGAGTGAGTCATTGGAGAAATGCTCAAGGGAAATGAAAAAAGTAGGACCAGTGTGGCAGAAGCAGGGTGCCAACTTGTGTAGGGAAAAAAAAAACCAACATAGCAAAAGACACTTCTGTTTTTCTACTGTTGCATTTTGGAATGATAAACTGAGGTTATAGTCAATATACAATACAGATTGTGAATAAAATTTATCTTCTTTTTTCTTTTAATATCAAAATTCTCACTACTTGGCTAGAATCTCAAGAACTTCAGTAAAAGACTTGCTCTCAAAGTAACAACTGAACCAATATGAGCTGGTGTCCTTGAATGCAGAAGTGTGGCCTCTAAAAACAGGAGATGCATAACAGTACTCTTCTGTTCTGTAGCTTAGCAACTTAAGATGTAAATTAATACTCTTCAGAAGAAGATTTCCCATTTTAATTGGCAAGAAGAGAGATCCATGTTAGAAAGTAGATTTTGTATTCAAAGCTGTCCGGTGTAGATGCAATTATATTGGTATTAAAGTGCATTTGTTAAGGTTCAGTAAGGTTCACTCTTCTCTCAATTTTTATGTATTTTGCAGTCATGTGTTACATATTCATGTATATGTGTGTGTACATATATATATGTGTATATATCCTTTGGATGTATTTGTGCATGTATGCCCATACATATAAAAGATACATTGTTATATAAAACTCCTTTTATATTTTACTATATTATGGGAAGTACTCTCACACTGAATTTAACTCCTGTCCAAATAAAGTAACTTGATTAATTTTAGTATTGAGCTTACTTTTTTTTCATTCACTACATTTACCAATCAAATATGCAACACGGAACATATTTTACATCCATATAATCAAAATGGAGCCACCCTTTTGTTTGGGGCCAACATAAAATAAGCTGTCTTTACTGTCTAGCTGACTGACCCCTACACAGCATAAGCAACAATTCTACTGGCCTGTGCTCTTAGTAAGTCTTCCAGTGAGACCTAATCAAAAAACAAATTTAAATCTCTTTCCTGCTGTATTATAGACATGATGCCTGGAAAAAAGCACAAAAATAAAATCTCCCACTCTGTTCTGGCTTTTTAAAATACTTTTCTCATGTCACACTAACACTGTGAGAGGGGCAGAGGAGATGGAAAAGAAGGGAAGCCTGGAGAGCATAGACTGGTCAGATAAAGCACAAAGGAGAGTGTGGGTGCACCAGCCTACTGCCACGTGAGTCACACTGTGCTTGCCTCAGCAGCTGCCTCCAAAAATGATTCCTTAGGCTTTTTGGGATGCACTGAACACACTGGAGTTAGTATCATTTGTAACAGATGTGTAGCAAGTACAGCTCAGGTAATGGTAGCCACCTGAAGAGATCATCTCACAACACCTGTGGAGTTGCTGCCATCTCGGGCACAGTCTCCTTTTGTTAAAAATAAACCAGAAAAGGGTGCTTTAGTCACTCTGCTGCTATTAATCTGAGTTTGCTAAAAAATATTTATTTAAATTATTTGGTATCCAGCTTCATGGTACCAGTGTTTGGAAAGGTGGTGATTTTTAGAGCAGTTCCTCTTGGTTATGGAGAGTTCCACCATACTGTGCCTATACACATCAGGGAAATCCTAATTTTCCCATTCCTTCAATGAAAGGCAGAAATCGAGTCTGAGATGCTCACAGTGAGTGCCTTCAAGACAAGGGCACCCATTTTTTTCCTTTGGGATGCCAACCACACCTATAAATTTTCCTAATATACTATGGATGCTACTCCCTTCATCTCTATGGAATTAAGCGAAAAAAGACATGTTTATGCATGGTGCCAAAGCGTTGCATTTTATTTTGAATGCCCTATTTCTAAGGGGCATTCATTCTTCATTCTCTCAAAGTATATTCATTCTTCTAAAATACCTAAGCTGTTATGGAAATATTTTCAGTTTAGCAGGAATCTCCTAAAATCAATTTAATTTGGAGCAAAATTGTCCTTTCTCAATTCCCCCCCCTTTTCGGCAGTGCTTTATTTAGGAGTTCAGACAAACAAAAATTCAGTTATTCTCTTGGCTCTGCTGAATAGCAGGAGAATTCTTCTACCAAGCACCACAGCTCTCTTCAGCCCTTAGGTTATCTAAGGCAAGTGTCACTGTATTACCAGTACTTCATATTTAGTGCTGGCATTGCTTATTTTATTCCAGAGGATTTTCTTTTCCAAAGTAAATGACCAATTTTAGCTATACTAAAAATGTTATATTAAAATTTTTTAATTATCCTAAAAAATCAGTGCTCAGGCTGGCTCAGAGGTGCAGCCTGGTGTGTACATGTGCCCATGTGTTTGAGGAGATAACACCAGTTTTTCCCTACTTATCTGGGATTGTGTTTGACAGTGATGGTTCCCCCTTAGCCACTCCACTTCTTCTGGCAGCTTATAGATTTGGCAGGACTATAGTAACATCTTTCCTGCCTCTGTTATTAACAGTGGAACAACTTAAAATAGCTGCTTTCATGCTCCCTTTCTACACAGAGAGGGATCCAGCCTTGCTTACTAAGGAGCACATTTGCAGGGGACTGGGCCATTTCTTTACCTGCTTGAGAGTGGTTCACTTATTTATTGTGTTTTTGTAATATGTTCCTGGCTTCTACTTCCTCCTTCTCTAAAAATGTCTTCAAAACGTTGTGCTAAAACTTTGCACATCATATATCATAGCAGGCCATAATCACATCTGGTTTAGAGCCATGGCTGGCATCAGTTATTCTTCTTACTGACTTTAGAAGCTAAATATTCATCAGGGATTAAGACACTGTGAAGGGGGAACCAGCAGCATCTTGGCTGCTTTACACTGCAAAGCTCTAACAGGAGTTATGGCATCTCCTTGAAGTGTAAGGTAGGGGACATTTAAGGACACAATTTTATGACAACTGATTTCATTCTCTCAAAGGCAGAAAAACCCTTGGTAATAAAAAGTACAAGCTAGAATTAGAGAATGATATTCTTATTTTTCAGGAGAGCAATGTCTCATCCATAGGTATTAGAATGCATACATCCATTGTAAAGTAAAACAATGCTGATGATATTCCCTGATTTGTTTATAGGAGTAAGCCTTTCATCAGTGTATAGTTATAAAACTTCACTTTTGATTGTTAAAGTGTATTTTGTTGGAATAGATAAGAGAAAAAGTATATTCATTCACAATTACTTAGAGGTCAGTTTTTTGGGGAAAGGGTCTGAGCCACATTCTTCATCCATATCCAAGCTTCCCATGTAAATGTTGTTCAGTGGCTTTGACTCAGTCAAAGGAACATACTCTAAGTTCAGACTTTAGTTTCCCTAATACTCAAGAAAAGGAGAAATAGGTCAGCTCTTAAATCCAGCTCACTTCTAATATTAATCTTCAGAAGACAAAAGTTAAAGTGAAAATTTTGCATGCAGCTTCTCTGGCAATGAAGTTAAATTTGAAGATTATTGTTTGGAGGCTATTAGAGGTTATGACAGAAGCAGTTCAATCTTGCCTTGGCCTGCAAACGAAACTTTTGTGGAGCCATACTGGACATTAGATTGTCTGTGCGATCTAGATTAATACAATGAAAAACTGTGAAAAAAACCCTAAGGGAGAGATTTACTTGCTATTATTGTTGTCCCAAGTTTTACGTGGCTGGTCAGGTCACTTTTGCACCATAAGAGCTCAGAGATTATCACTTGTCATTTCCAGCTATGTTTTGTCCTGTAACAAAAAAACTACCTTGGATTATATGCCCTCTCAGTATCTTCAGTCACAGCGGCTTAAGATCCTATCAGAAATCTGTTTGCAGTAGACAAATCTTTGGTCCCCTTCATGCAAAATAAAATCCATCTAGGAGGAAAATTAACTGGATTGTGTTAGGAAAATTAACAGGACAATATTTCTCTTTTGTTTATCTACAGTTTCTATTAGCCTCTTCTGAAAACAAGACAGCAGTTTGATACTTCCTGTCAGAGAATTTCAGTGCTAGAGATTGTCTTTGTCTGTTCCACAGGTTGAGTTAGATAAAAATCTAGTGAAAAGTGTCATACTGACAGAGAGACCAACAAATAATTCTGGCAGTGACTTTAGTTACACTTTCTCTAAGCCTGTTATGAATTGTGACAGCTAGAGGAGGGTAATAAAATAAAAATAAAATAAGAAACAACAACAAATAAGTACCTCAGAGTTTTAAAGCTACTCAGTTCTGATTTCATCGGGAAAGCAGACCTGCCAACAGTGTCTGATATTTATCAGCATGTTAATTTGCCTTTTGCTTTTTCTACTGAATAAAGGCCACAAAAGTGCTGTAGATATATTATTGGTGTGAATGTGTGATTATTGGTATTTGATTTTACCTTGCGTTATATAAGATATTTTACCTAAGATCATAATGATCAATCTCTTTCCTGTGGTACTGGCTACTGTGACAGCAATCTTAAACATGTTTCTGACTGAAAATAACTGAGTACAGTGGTCTTAAATGCATGTGGCAACCTCCTCATGAGCACACAATTTGCAACATTGGCTATGGTGCACAGGATTTTCAAAAGCTCTTCTGCAAGTCAGACTTTTCCCATGCTGAGCTCATCACCCTTCTGCCCATCAAGTCCTCTCAAATCTTCCCTTTCCATATTGTCTCTATTGCATTGGTCACAATCCCAAGGCTGCTGTAGGAGAAACAGAGACAGAATAAGCATATTAACAGTAACCCTATACTAACGTGCTGCATGAGAGACGCCTGTAGCAGCATGGCATCTCCAGCAGTGTGCCCTAGACAAAGCCTGCCAGCTATTTCCCCTGCAAACCACCCTGCATGGATGTGGCTGTGCCACTGAGAGCTGAAGGTCTCCATGGAATGTGTTTGAAAGGCGTGTGGGTGCATTTTGTTTGACATTATGACAAGTCCCAGCTGCACAGCCAGCTGTGGGCATGCCAAAGGTAGAGAGGTTTTCCTCGTCTCTGGCTTTCTACGGCTGCTGGGGAGGGCTGCAGTAACATAACTCTACTTTGATCCATATTTTTCCCATATTTAAAAGAAAATAAACCATATGAAAAAGTGCCCTTCCCACAAGCATAATGACTTCTGAACTCCTCCTGTGCTCTGGATAATTGTTCTCAACTTGCATTTAATTTTAAAGCTTGCTGCTTCTATTTCAGACCAAAGAGGGATTTGTCAGCCATTTCGAATTACAGCAGCTTGCCTAAGGAAAGACATATTTCGACTTACAAACCTCATACTGCCTGTGTGTCTGTACCCATCCAAACACACCTAGGGCTGAGAAGCAGATAATGACATTGTAGGATTATAAAAAATAACATTAGAGTCTCTCATGATAGGATAAGAGGCTAAAATGTTTTAAAGTAAGAGAAGGTAGGAACAAGAGGGGATTTTTAAGGAAGGTAGGGATTGACCACTGAAAGAGGCCATTAAGGGAAGGAAGAGTTTGTTGTCCTGCCAACTTCAGGTTAAAGATAGATTTTTTTTTTTTTCTGGAAGATGTATAATAGTCATATTCATTTTACTGAGTTCAAGTCAGATGCAGGCAGTAAAATTTTCAGGTTGCTTACAGTCAAGGAGTCAAGCAGACATCTAATGACCCTTTTTAGTTCTAAATTCAAGAGATCAGTGAGGAAACATCAAAGTGCTTGGAATGAAACTGCAAAAGTTTCACTGTGTGAGAGAACTGAGACAAATTAAGAAAGAGGCCCTGATCCTAAACCAGTTTGTGAACATAAGTATCCATCTCCAGAAGAGATGTTGGTCTCTAAGGTGGACTTACAATCTCTGCTTAACTCAAGGAGACATAAGGAGAAATGATCAGAGGATCAGCTGATTTGCTGTAAACAACCAGTTTTAATAAAGCCTGGCTCTTTTTCATGGGATTTTTGAAAAACTGACAATATGTTTCCATGCATAATACTTTCATTCTTATAATCTTTCTGGCCACTACTGGGACATGTGTTTTTTACTTCAGTGAGCTTCAGTTTTGTATTAGCCACTAAGTCATAGTTTCAAGATACGAGGGACTGCCTGAGGGGAAGTTTAAAGTAAAACATTTGTAAAATAAAGCTCCTGGGTAGTCACTTTGTGCCTGAGACAATTCTTTGTCAACCTGTTCAGCTCTGAGAGGGACAGAATGATATAGCTACTTTCTCCTCATCCTGGGCTTCTTCAGAGGTCCTGTCATAGCTGAAAGAGCCAAGCCACCTTGGTGGGCTGTGAAATGCCCTCCAGCACCATGCTCCCACACCCTTTGGTGCTGACACTCCCTGTGCTGCACCAGCTGGGCAGTGGGAGCTGGTCAGGCACACTAAGGTGACACGGATGGGCATGCCACCCTTCAGCCATATCGCATCACAAGCAAGGCTAGGTTTGTCTGTAGAAAACCATGACTAAATACTGCCAAGCAGTTGATAATTTTCCAGATCTGCCCCTGGGTATTTGGCTTGAAAGTGCTGCTTTTTGGACTGCTATAGTGGCCGGCAGGGGGGACCTGCCCTACAATGCAAACATTTGTTTAAGCAGTGCTTTTAGCAGTAGATTACCTCTCAGTAGAGCCATGAGTACTGATTCTGGCTCCATGAAGGCCTCCCTTGTAGCAATATATCTATTCTGAGTGTAGACAAGTCTCAGTAACATTAATAAATTGGCACTGAGGGGTTTCTGTAATATCTCAGTTTCCCACAGCCAGTTCAGCTTCAGATAGCACTCCATGAGTTTTTAAAGAGGCAAACTGGATAAAAATTAAAAGGAGGCAGAAGAGAAGCAGGGCTCAATGTAGACATGACAGGGAAAGGAAGGGTATCTTTTTGCTGTCTCTACCCCATTTTCCACTTTTTAGATAAACATGTGACTATTTCTGAGTGCCCAGGGGCCATTACCTTCCCTCCCTCTCTCTAGCTATGTGTGTAACGGGAGTGGAGAAGGATGTGCAGGTGCTGCTGATTGTCCTGCTTGTATCCCCCCAGTTTCATCTAACCTGGAGCTGCCCCTGCCCATAGCACATCTCTGACTCTCACACTAGGTAACTCTCTGCTCCTTATCTCCATTAAGTGCAGCTTTCTTCACTCCCTGAGTTTGTTCTGGTTCCTCTTTTAAGGGCTCACATGCTTTTTCTGAGTGCCTTTTGTTTACCCAGTAACAGAAAACATTTCCTTTTCCCAAAGTGTGGCTGTGATCTTTAAATTGTCTTTGCTTTGTTTTTTTCTTTTACCTTGCAAACATCTCTTGACCTTTCCTTTAAATGCCCAAGATTCTAAACTCCTGCAACTCAGTCTTTTCCACAATATGGTAATCCCTCACAAGTTCTGTAGTAGGGAGAGATTTCTGTTTGAAAAACCTGTGTCCATGCAGTAACAGCCCTATGCTTTTGGTCAAGCTAATATGGAATGACATATCTCTGACAGTCATATCTTAACACAGAGAAAGCTCTGAAAATAAGATGTGTGGTGCACTCTTTCCCAAGTTAGAAAAGATGAGATGCATTAGTTGCATCCATATAGACACTTTTTGTCCCTCATTGTTCGGGGTTGCATCTGATCCCAAATAGAATACTCATCCTGTATTGGAAAAAGAAAAATAAATCCCTACTATTTCTCATTCTCTCTGACTACTGATATCATACCTTATACTTCTGCTAGTAGTAATTTTTAAACTTACCCAGTCACAGGAGATTATTCTGGCAAGTTCCGCTTGCTGTTCTTCATAGTGGCATTCAAGCACCTAGGAAATAGTCAGCCTAACAAAGTTCTCTCTGAGGCTCAGTCCAGATTAGCACAGAGGCAGAGTAAAGAAATAAGGAATAAACCACACCCAGACCTGTATTTGAGTGGAAAAATAATTTGGCTAACAAGCTGGAAGTGTCAAGCAGGGGACTCTTGGAAACTAAGTGTATTATTCCACTCAGTTTGTATGGAAAGGAACCTTCTTGGGTAAATAACACCAAAACACCTCCTTTCTTACAGAAAGAATGGAGATACAGCAGATGGACAAGCCTTTCACAAGAGAACATTACACTGAAGGTGAGAGGAATCTTGCCAGCTAGAGACTGGATTTGAATCCAGGTTCTTCCATGTTACAGCAGCCCTCTTGCTAGAGGGTAGAAATGAGCCAAGACACAGAATTCTTGTTTATCACAGCATGAAATGGATCCTGGTTTATTCTTCTTTACAGCTTAGCCATCTGACTCCAACTATTCACTGAGTCTAGCTGCAGCAAGCTCCTACTGCAGATTTCCCTTGCAGCCTCTCACTACTGGTTATGTCCTGGTAAACTATGACTGCATATGTTGGTTTGCAGACTCTGATTGCAGGCTTTTACCTGGCTAGACTGTGACTGCAGGTTCCAACAACAAGCTCTAACTGCAGACCCAGACTGACCTCGCAGCAGTGATTCTCTCTTCTCAGGATGCTGCTGCTGCTTTATGAGCCTTTTATTCCATCTTCCTTAAGGAAGCTTCCTTCCTCCTTCGTTATCTGATCCTTACCAGCTAAGGCACCCCCTTTTATCACACTTATCTTTACTGGATATAGCTGTTACTCATCAGGGGTGAGGCTGTATTGGGTAATTAACACAGCTGTTGCTTATCAGGGGAAAGGTCTCCTGTATGCCCTTCTCCTACATTTCCAGTATCAGGAGAGCAGTCCAGTCACTGGTTTTGACCCTCATTGTGTTGGGCGTGTGTCCTTGAAGTTTGGTAAAGCCACTGTATTAGTCAATTGGGCTGCAGGCAACATCAAGATAACACTGGGCATTAGATATGAAGGGCAGAGCATTTGTTTGCCAGTAGCAATGCAGGCACCAAATGGTTTTAAATTTGTCACTCATCCTTCCAGCACGAGAAGGCAGCTGAATGTGACTTAGAGGCACTCTGCCATGGATTTAGTTATTTTAAAATTCATGGAGCTTTTGAAATATAACATAAATAGTTTAGAAGGATTAAAAGAAAGAAAAAAGACTTTCTAGAGTTAGTGGAAACATTCAGTTTGAATAGAAAATATTAATGAAGGAACTTTGGAAACTTTATAAATACTTTGAAGTTTCATCTATGTAACCAACTTCTGGAACTGGAGAAAATTTCTCCATTAGGTGGGTCACCCCACAGATGCCCACCAAAGCTGGTACTGGTCAGTATCATGGGAAAGACAGGAGACAGAATTTGTAACAATTTGAATAACACCAAAAAGGTAATATATTTTCTGCCGAGTCTTTTTCTCTTTCCAAAGCAGAAACCAACTAGGAAAATATGTTTAACATCAGACATACTTTTTCCCCTTCATATGAAGAAATCCAGAAGATGAGTGTTTCATTATAAAAATATTTCATACTTAAGAGATACTGTCGCTATGCCCTTGGTTGGGTAGCAGAGTAAACAGTTGTATGAAAGTGAAAAGATTTAAGATGTGTTAAAAGGGAGTTCATTTTAGCTGCCCTGTAACTACAATAACATACCTATTTTTTTTTTCATAGCCATGCCAATCTTGTATGAACACTCTCCCTTCCTGTTTCTCTTTCACATTGCCTGGATAGGAAATCAAATGCAATGGAGATGGGTGAGACCAGCAAAGTTTCATATTTTATTGAACTTTGAGGGATTTTGGAGCTAGTGGCTTGCAGATAGGAAACCCTCTGTGAAGGGTTTCACCTGTAGCTTGGTGATTGGCAATTGAAGGATGAACCGTGTGAACAGACATGAATGAAAAAGAGCAACTGCATTTGACCCCAGTTTTGCCTGTTGCAAAGCAGGAATAATTTGCAGTTTGAACCATATTTGTTTGATTTGTGTGTAGAGAACACGGCATTTTTTGAAAGAAACTCCGTTTTGCTGACTCCTGTGTTTGGAAATTACCTTTTCAGTTACTCAAACAGGAAACGATAAACGCTGGAAACGTTATTAATAAAACATTAAGCCCCCTCCCTCTCTCCCTCCCCAAAACCCCAGCTCCTAATTCAGCAGAGGTCAAACAATAAAGTTTACAATCACGCACTCCACACTGCTCAGCACTCCGAGCCAGCACACCAGTGACTGGCCAGATTAGTTAATCTTCCTCAGCTTCGTCTTGGGCCCTATAACTACTGCAGCAGGTCATTAACCAGCTGGTGAAGCCCCAGCACATCGTACATTTATTCCCAAACCTTAGCAGCCGTTGTTGAGCCCAGGAGCCTTAAAGAGGTACTTCTGATGTTAGCTGACAGAATGTTAATTTATGCTTGCTGTAATTCAAAGGGATTCCCAGGCAACTGTAAACTAATGAAACCTGAATAACTTTCCTGGAGAAGGTTCCTTATTTAATCAGTTGAACTAAAATGGAAATACGTAAAATGAGCAGTCATTCTTTCTTTTAAAATATAAGGCCTTTTTGTGAAAAGGGAGATAAATGAGAACATGTTGTGTTAGGGGAATGGGATGTAGAAAAATGTTTGATTAATGCAAAATATTCATTCTCCCCAAGTTCCTTGATTTTTTTTTTTTAACTCTGCTGTTTGTCACTGCCAAAAGTAAAAAAAGCAAAGAACGCAATGTCTACTAAGTTTGGTAACCTAGCAGAGGTATTGCTTTCAGCCAGGATTTTCTTTTTCTTTCCTTTTTATTTTTTTTTTTCCCTCTCTTTCTATTTTTTTTTCTTTTCTTTTCTTTTTAATCTCAAATGAAAGGCTCTCTTTAATCAGATAATTGACTGGCTGGTAATTTTAGCCGTTTGTGACACACCAGTTGGCAGGTACAGTGGTACATAACCATGAGGCTTTTCCTATAGCCCTCCCTCCCTCTGGGACACTCACAGACCTGTCTCTGTCTTATCAGTCCCAGGAGACAATTCCCAAACATTGTGCAATGAAAATGCAAAGAAGGGGCCTTTTCCCTCCCGAAAAGGAGGGCCAGCTGTCAGAGGTAATGACTGCCAGTGGATGCACAGATGGCACTGGAGGCGTTTCCTCAGCCCACTGAGCACCTGGAGAAAAGGGATGTCAATTGTACAGCTGTTCCTGTAGGGGCCATGCTATGCCCTGGTCCTGGGGCTCAGGGCCCTTGCCAGGTTGGTGGGGGCCCCAGTAGCAGCAGACAAGGATGTCCCCAAAGTGTGCCATTCAAGGAAGGCATAATCCTGAGGGGTCCTCCTTTTCATTTACTGTGGGGTTCTTGCTCTTATCCTTTCTCTGCTCTTCGCTTTCAGTGGTGGCTGGGAGTGAAATGTAACTTGCTGCATGACTGACAGACCTTCAAGCACCTCGGCAAACCTTGGGCCTTATTTTGAAAGGCCCCTGAAAGAAAAAGGATTGTGTGCTCTCTGAATGCAGGGCTGCTGAACTGCTGCCAACCCCAGGCTGCTCCATTCAAAGGGCTGAGTGAATAAATGAGAATAATGTCCTTGGGGACCTCAGGGATCAGTTTACTCTGAAAATCCTCAGCCTTACAAAGGGTCAGAGTCACAAGGTAAATGAAAATGGCTGGGAGGGGACTTTGATGGCCAAAATACTGTAACTGTAGAGGACTTGAAAGAAAACTCTATTTTTTAAAAAGTGAGAGAAGAGAGGAAGCAAACAGGGGAGAATGTGGCTAGGAGGGAGATCTCAGCCTGCAACCTCACCAGAAGGGAATGGGGTAATGAGAACAGGAGAACAGAAATAAATGTCTCCACTCTCCTAATCAACAGCGATCTTTGAAATACTGCTAGGGGCAGTGGCTGTAGCAAGCGAGAGCCTCTCCTGCCTGATGCCTCAGTGCAACAAAGGTATCTATTTCCTTTGGGTAATAATAAGCACAGTAGAACAGAACAGCATTTCTCTCACTTGATAAGTAACCAAGAGATCTCAAAACATGGCGGGATGAGCAAATGGCTCAACCATCAGGACATGACTGCATCCTGTCCTGAAAGAAACTAAAGAAAATTGCACCTAAGTTTATTTCAGATATTTTTGGTGGCTCAGTTGAAAAATGAACATATAAGCTAATGCAGAGACATTTAAAAAGGACAGTTTGGAAAAAGCTTTGCAGTGGTATGGAAGACAAGGATGTGAAAGTGTGCACTTACTTAGAGTCTGTTTAAATTTGTTAAAGTCAGTAAGTTGAATAAGGCCAGATGCACATTAACATCTTGAGACCATTGGGAATTAGACACCTAAACACTTCAGTCGCTAAATCTCTGGCTCTTGTTGGTCTCTTCTCTTTACATTTAGTTCTCTGAGCAACTCCATTAATAATGACAGTAGTAAAGTTAAACACAGTCCTAAATATTTTCAGGATCAGGAGGTACTGCAGCCGCAGTTTCTTATTAGGTGTTTGAATGGTGCCTGGCATCTGGGCCCCATATCAGTTGGAGTTACTGGAATTCAAGTCATAGTAATTTAAAAAATGAGTTAAATACTGAATTATAAAAATCTTCTGACAGATTATCTTCTGCTGGTGAAGTAATTTTTCAAGTCCTTAAAGTCAGGATACTCAGCTGACAAGTGCACAGCTTTGGTCAGACTGCTTCTTTTTAAATGATCATTGCACCTTAACTAAGGAAGAAGTTTTATGTGCAGCTGAACTCATTTGTGCTCTCACATGCCCAGTGTAATACCTGTAGGCTACTGAGAGAGTTACAGGCATGTCTCCCTCCTCAGCTGTCAGTAAAGATCCTGCTATCTACAGATAGTTTCCTTTTACAAAAAGTTTTTTTCCATAACAGAAGAGGGGAAAAAAAGAATATCCCATTGAAAACAGAGAAATTCAAACTTGTTGCATTTAGACATTCTGATCAAGGTCCATACTCCATGAAAAAGTCTTACCTTTAACTTCCACTAGGCTTCATGCTGTCATATCGACTCCATGACTTCTAACTGCTGTTTATGACACACTTTTGTAGATAGGAGTATTGGTACCGCATAGTAGTCTACAAAATAATGGTGGGCAGAGAAAATGCAGGATCCTATTTGTGTTTCCTGTACACCAGCTGCAATATTGTTCCTCTGATCAAAGTTCCCCTGTCTTGGGATCCAGATGGGGAAGAACCTGTCAGCCCAGAGAGCACCACAGACTGTAGTGTTTTTTAGGGTTCAAACAAGAGGGTTTAGCTCACCAGTAGTAGACCAGCAGGTAGCTAGACCCTTCATTTGAAAGTAGAGATAAAACCTAACTCAAACTGTTTTGTTTTGTGTAGTAGGTTGCTATCAGACTTGATGGGACTGGAGAGGGGAAAAAAAACTGCATCTACATGGGCAAATGCTAATAGAAAAATTTTTTTCAATCCAAAACCACTTGAGGCTTTTCTAAAGGTTTATTCTTTCCTCATGAGGTTCAGAAGACAGTGTATAGGCTTAAATCCTTGTACCAAGCAGAAGAGACATCACTGGCTTGTGATCCAGTTTCAGTGTCAAACATTAGAAACTTCAAGGGGACACCATATGGCTTCTCTGCACCTTAGTTTCATCTACATAGTGCAGAAACAGAAGCACTAGTTTAATCCTACATGTTGTGCAAAAGAGGTACAAGTAAACTGTAGAAATCTTATTTTGGTAGATAAATTAATGGAGAAAAAAAGGGCTTTGTTACAGAGTACACCTGAAGATAGTTAATCATTTATTTTTAAACAAAATCAGGTAGTTTGCAAAACTCGTGATGGGTTTTCTAACAGATTGGGTGCCTAACCCAGGATTTGGGCTCTCTTCGTGGATACTCTGAAGTTCAATATGGAGCAAAGTTGTGCTTCAGCATACCCAGTATGAGGGTATTAATAGGTTTTCCTTTTAGCCTGCCACCTGTTTTCCCACACCAGTGGGAGCTTTGCTACCTTTGAGATCTCTATCACCTTTGTCAGATTTAGCTGACATAGGCCAAAGGGCTCGGAAGTTATTGAAGTATCTCATATTGATATAAGACTCATTTCCTTGGGAAATCAGGCTGAGAAAGCAGTTGGGTTCAGAGTACACTCAAGGCTGTAACATGCCATAATTCACTGTAGCTGTGAGCATCACTACATAAATGAACACAAATGCACATGTGTTTCCTAATGCCTACTGGAAGCAATAAGCAGAACCAATAATGTATATATAATTGTATTTATTTTTCACAAATATCTTTTAAGAAAGGATTCTCTTAAACCAACAGTTTGAGAAATGGCCCAAACTGGGATTTATCACAATTATGTTGTGTACGATTATATGATAGATTTTTTTTTTCTAGGAGAAAAAACTCAAGTTGCACATGGAATTAATTAAAATTGGACTAATGGTTTCAATCATGCTTCTAATAGTGTGGAATAGCTGGTCTGCAATGTGTGCTGCGGATACACCTGTGTGATATCTGCTGAAATATATGTGCTTTCTTTTTCCCTCCTCATGATGAGTAAACTGTTGCTGAAATGTTTTATTTTTTCAAATGTGAATAAGAAGAAACGTGAATGGAAAAAACTATGAATGAACATAAAGAGCAAAGACTGTAAGAATATACAAAGCCTTGCTATAGGTGTGTTCAGGTTGGCAGGGACAAAGAGGCCTGTGGGGTGGACAGTTGATGTTCCTCTGCAATGCAGTCATAGGGAAGGACAACGCCAGGGCAATACAAGTCAGATTTTCTTATAAAGTGCCAACTTGTTCTTAGCCTCAAGCTGACAAAAAGAATGGTGCACCTTAACTTACTAATAAAGTGTCAACATTTTCTTTAAAGTAGCCCTCGTTTTCACAGTGTCAATTTTTAAAAAGCGTATGTCAGGCAAACAGTTTTTGATATTTCAGTTTTCTTTGGAGTTACAGGGTTTTTGTTAATGTGGGGACAGGGAGTAGCTGCCCCACATACAGTCCCCCTCAGGCTATGTTTTTTTCCTTGAAAATCTTTGCAAATGACACTCTCCTTGTTTTGTTTTTCCAGTGTTTCCCAGCAGCAAAACTTTGGAGTTTCATTCCAAGTAACGTGCTCAGGGCCAGACCAATGCTTTTCATCCAGGGCTGTGGATTTAACTTTAGCCTTCAGAGGGCAGCCCAGGGCAGCAGACAGCACACTGAAACCTCCTCTTGGATGAAGTTTGGACCCTCTTGTGATATTTTATTCTGAGCTCTTTCCTGGATGGCAGTACTGATTAATGGCATTATTCCCCACATGGTGTGCCTTGTAAGGTGATACCTGACCATGGCTCTCCCTCTGTGGACATAATGGCAGGACCAAAATGAAAGGTGGTGGCTGTGGTTCTGCTGGACAGGCTATTGAGGGAGATCTGTAGAAGAGAAAAAGGAACCCCCTTTGCTATGTTGTCTTTCTGTGTAACAGAAACTTATCTAGGGTACGATGTGGGTATGACACTTCCAGAAAGGAAATATGACTTTTCAAAAGGCAAAACAGCACATCATTTCTCCAAGAATTAATATGAGACCATTGTCTCATGTTTAAATTTTAATTATTATTAATTCTGCTGGTATGATGGAAACAGTGAGTTCAGTGTGCCTCCTCAAAAACAAAACATGGCTTGTTATATTTCATTCAAAAATCCAATAAAAATGGTTTTGATAAATGTTGAAAGACCCATTGGCTTCCACCAGGCATACCACATAAACAGTTGGCATCCTATCTACTTCCCTCATCTTGCTTTTAATTCTCTCTTTTCCCTGGCTTTCTAATATCAACTTTCACATAACTCTCCTTTGCCCCAGGCCTTAATGTTCTATAGATCAAGTAACTTCTAATAAGAAAAAATAGTTGATTTTTAAAAACATTTCCTTGGTGGGCACTGGAGGAGGGGGGTGGGGGTGGAGGTGAGTGGAAATCCTACAGAATTTTCTTAGAATAGCATAGAATCATAGAATCTTTAAGGCTGGGAAAGATCACTGAGCACAACCTTTGACAAAGAACCACCATCTCAACTAAACCACATCATGTCCAGTCTTTCTTGGACACTTCCAGAGATGATGACTCCACCACCTCCCTGGACAGCTGTTCCAATGCTTAATCACTCTTCTAGTGATGTAATTGTTCCTGATGTCCAATCTGAACTTCCTTTGGTGCAGCTTGAGCTATTTGCTCTCATTCCATCACTTGTTACCTGGGAGCAGAGGCCAACCCCCCACCTGGCTACAGCCTCCCTTCAGGCAGTTGTAGAGAGCAATGTCTTTCCTGAGCCTCCTTTTCTGCAGGTCAAACACTCCCTGCTCCTTCAGACTCTCCTTATAAGACTTACTCTCCAGACCTTTCCCCAGCTCCCTTGCCCTTCTCTGGACACGCTCCAGCACCTCAATGTCTATCCTGTAGTGAGGGGCCCAGAACTGGACATGGCACTCGAGGTGTGGCCTCACCAGTGCTGAGGGCAGGGGGACAATCCCTGCCCTGGTCCTGCTTCCCATTCTATTGCTGATCCAGGCCAGGATGCCATCAGCCTTCTTGGCCTCCCAGGGACACAGCTGGCTCATGTTCAGCTACTGTCAACCAGCACACCAGGTCTTTTTCTGCTGGGCTGCCTTCCAGCCATTCTGCTCTAGTCCATAGGTCTGCCAGGGATTGTTGGGATCCAAGTGCAGGACCCTTTGCCACCTTATTCTTGATGATCCATTCCTTGTTATTATGTCTAAAAGATAACCTTCACCAAAATTCCTGTAGAAAATGCCCCTCTGAGCTAACTGAGGGATTTTTACCTCCAGTTGAAATGTTGATTTTCTTTCTGCTCGGTCCTTGTCCGCAATTAAAAGTGGTCTTGGAGCTTTCTTCTGGTGGAAAACCTCAGAATTTTGGCTTTTGTTCTGGCTGGCTGTGGCATGCAGGGCAGAGAAAGTGCTGGAATGAAAAGATGCTTTTATATCACTGTTTTCCTTATGTATTGTGAAATCATGGCAGAGCCAGGAGGGAAAAGGAAGGTTTTACAATTGTAAGAGTGCAGTTCAGGGAAGAAAAACAAGTGTCCTTGAAAATATCTCCTGGGTTTTATTACATGTGCTCATGGACGCCAGCAACTGGGAATGGAACAACACTAGGGAAACAGGATAGATTTCAAAATATAAAAATTCAGAAGTTCTGTAATACAGTGCTAGGGAAGAATGAAAAATATGCCTGACTGCACACCTAGCTCTTGCAGAGAAGAATGAAGACAATTCTCTGAGGAACAGGGAAACTGCTTTCCTGCAACAGCCTTGTGCTACTCTCCAGCTGATATCTGGCTCCTGGGCTGACCTCCTCCAGATGCTCCACAAGCAGGAAAATAAAAAAAAATACTCCAAAAAATCAAAAGCCTCAAGGAAGACATTAAGGGAATAGTTTGCCAGTAAAGGAGAATTCTTCATAATTGCTTTCAGTTAGTTACTGTCTTACACTCAAAGCAGGAAACTTGAGTTCATTTCTAATCTGCTTTGAATAGGCTAGACACACAAGAATGCATGGATTTTTAAGTTAACTGTTCAACGCATGTATATAAGGAGCATATATCACACTTAAAAGC
Source organism: Cettia cetti (assembly GCA_013401135.1). Lineage (NCBI taxonomy): Eukaryota > Metazoa > Chordata > Aves > Passeriformes > Sylviidae > Cettia > Cettia cetti. The sequence goes on along the minus strand of VZUI01038918.1, from coordinate 9,526 downwards.
ACACATATGCAGAAATAAGTCACATACCTTCAAAAGCTGCTGCAGTTCTGTGTGTTAGAGAGAGGAAAGCAAAAATGAGTATTTATTGCCTTCATATTTTACACTGATTCCCATTCCCATCTTGCTGCATTACATTCCCTTTGACATCCTCTACCACTTTTTAAACTGAAGAAATGTGCCTGCAGAGTCAGGTATCTGTGTCAGACTTCCCCAGCAGTAGACCAATTATTGGTAGACTAAGATTACAGTGTAAAACTACTCTGCATGACATTCCAACACTCGACCTTGGCATGCAATGCTGATCTCTCTGTGCTTGCCCACTCCAGGGGCCTGTAGCCAATCTGCTGGGGTGCTCCAGGACCCAGCCCCACACATGCTCAGCAACCATCAACAAAAAAACAAGTGGAAGAGAAAACCGTTTTGCTACCTACATGTCTGCAATACAGTTTGTCTACTTTGCTGGCAGGGAGGCCAAATGATACCTTTAAGGATAGAAAAATGAATCATACTTTCTGTCTTAAGACTTACGTTTCTGTGTCTCTGGAAATGTGATCCTTATTCTCTCTGCTATAGACATGAGCCAGATGCTTTTCTGCCATTCAGATATATGCAGGATACTCTTAATTCCTCTTTTCTTTTCTTTACCTCCTTCCCTCTCTCCCACCTTCTTCCTTTATTCCTTCCTTTTTCTTTCTTCCTCTCACTCTTATCCTTTCAGGGCATGTGCATATTGCAGTCATTCCCAAGCAAAAGGAGTTTGCTCCTTTTTGTAGAACAGTGGAGAAAATTGTTGCATGAGTGGAAAGTTCCACAGTTCATTTCAAAGCTTTCCATTCTACGATATGGAGTGGGGATTGTTTCCATGCCAGTGTCTCAAAATGTTGTCTAAAGGCCACTGTCCTCTCAAGGGAGTGCATCATGTTTTGGGAAGTGCAGCTAGGACTACCTGAAGGAGCTCTGGCTTGTAGGGATCTGTAGGCAACTTCTACTACAAGTGGGAAACAGTACATCGTTTTACCAACCTGGAGCTCATTCTTGCATAAGTCTGGGGTAAAGCAGGAGCACCCTTGGTTGGCTTTGTCACCATAACAAGACTTTGTCACCAGTGTAAGACTGGTATCAAGTTCTAAGAACCACAGGATAAAGGCACTGCAGAGGGAGTGTACAAGTGGAGGCAGGGTCTGTCAGACAGATGAGTAGAGGTCTCAGACCATCAGAAGTCTCACTGGTTTCTGCCATAAGCACAAAGAAAAGGTCTGGAAAACAGCTGACTGTGGAGGTTTAGAGCAAACTCTTCCCAGCATCAGGAGCACACCGATATGGTTGCCTACAAATGAAAAAATTCAAAACAGAGGGATTAGGGGAGAATTGAGCTCTTGGTGCTGACTCCAAGACAAGAGTGGGCTGTGAAATTAAGCCTGCTAGCTTGTTTGATGAGGCAGAGAGGCAAAGAGAAACAGCTATGACATGATCAAAACAGTGGGGTTGGGAAATGATTTTTGGAGCAGCATTCTCAATCACTGTGAGCAGGGAAAATTGTGTTTGTCAAGAGGAACGGAAAGGGTGTGACTTCCATGGTCGACTGTGCTTTGTCCAGACCAGGACTGAACAAGCTTTTTAATCTACGAGGTACTTGGTTTATTAGACTGAATTATATATTGTATATGTGTTAGAGAAAGGTTTCTGAGCCAATATTTGTTCTAAAGCTTCTTTTCATACTGTTTTTACTATGTCCACAAATGCCCTTTGAAATCAGGATCTCAGAGATCTAGTGAATATGCAAATATTACTATCACTGTTTCAGCTCCAGAGGATGTGAGAAAATAGCAGACTCCTCATACAGTTTTCTCATTTGCTCATTCTATTTGCTGCTGAGCACCAAGGACACCCTGGCAGAGAAAGCTGTCCACATGAATGGTTCCCTTGGCTGTCTGTGCTGGTGCTCCTTTCATGCTGGTGGTCCTTGGGTTAGGCAGGGTAGGCTGCTGGTCTACCTAACCCTTTGTAAGCAGCCGTTCATGGTGTGGTTGCATGGACACAAGGGATAAGGTGGGGAGAGATGATGGGAAGATGGATTTATCCCTTTAGCTGGGTCTGTGTTGGGTGGCTTTTCTTCACCCTGATGTTTATCTGCTTTAAACACTTGTGATAGTTTTTAGTAATAATGTTGGCATCCCAGAAGAGTTTTTGGGATGAATTACAGTGACATTTGAAATAAATTAAAATACAAAAAAATGGACAATTTCCTAAGGTGAACCTTACCTGAGACTTTGTGTGGATGTGATTTTTTTAACCATGTGAATCATGGGTTCTTGGTTTGTTTTTGAATTTTATACCATGCTACACCATAAGCTGTTGCCTAATTTTCTCACCACCAGCACTGCATAAGTATCATTGCTTTTCAAGACTGCTTCCTCCTATTATTAAATAGTCATACTACTGGCACTCCTAGATGGGCTGGAAATCTTTACAGAAATGCATTTTTTAAAAAAATAGCAATACGTCTAAGAATAAATTAACATACCATTCAGCCATTCAACCTAAGAAAGATAGTAATGCTCTTGTTGAAAGACAAACAGGTACAAAAACATGTCCAGAGATCAACACTGTGGCTGATCTGTGTAATATTAATGTTACAAAATGAGTTATACAGAAGAAGAGCTAATAGTACTGAATAACTCTTAGGTGAAAGACATAGCATAAACAACTTAAACAGGTTACAAAGAAACACTGGGCTGGGCAGTAATAATTTGATATGTAAAACAGAAAAAAGGGAGTCTGGTTATCATAGAGGAGAGGATATTGATTTAGGATCATCATCACTTTGGCTGAGTACCTCAGTCCTTCTAAAGAAAAAACAAACTGTGTTTATATATAATTAATTTTTGCCGTAGAGATCAAGTGTTATAGTTTCCTTCTGTGCCTGTCTGAACCAGACACAACTGATTGGAAGCTTGATTTGAGTCCTTAAGGTTGAGTTTCGCTCGATCTTCTCAAGTCTGGAAGAGCCTGTCTAATCTGTGCTGCATGTGACTCAAAGCCAAATTAAGATAGTTAAACAAATATGCAAGACAAAGGAGCAAAAAGAATGCACTTATTCTTTGGCATTATTTACATTTTTGAGAAATAATCCCTCATTTGTTATATTTTAAATGAGAAAGAGAAGTATGTTTGAAATTTTATGTGCCTTGAGATAAAGCTGGTAAATACACATGTTATGGAGCGTTCCTGTTGTCTGGAGCTCATGGGCCCCTTATTGCACTCATTTGTTCTGCATGGTGAGGGCTGAGTTCCACAGTTTGCTCTTGGCAGCTGAGAGCTATTATTGGGCTGCAACATCTGTTTCAACAACAGTGGGTCCCTGGTCAGCAAAACTAATTAAAAAAGAAGTGTAAAGTCAAATACCATGACCTATCTGCTGTGTCTACATGTAAACATGGAAACTACTGGAATAATGAAAACTTAGGATAATTTACAAAAATCTGACAAGTGATGAAATGTCTCAGAACTGTTCTTCATATCAGACACTTATGAACGGGATAGGCAAAGGTTAGGATTCCTGCAAGCGCTTAAGCACGTAGGGAACTGTTTATGCACATGGGTATTGGCAGTAAACTTACTGAGGCCACTCAGCTGTGCAGCCCTTCCCACGTGGATGAATATTTACAGAATTGGATTGCAAGCTTCCTCAGTACTCTGCCAGAATTTTCTAAATTGGTAATAGTAGATATGAAGGTGCCCGGGTACACATTTAATGACTCTGAACACGCACAAATTCCTCCATTTCTCTCTGCTGTCAAAATTTTTGTTGTCAAGAATAAAGTAATTATTGCTGGTAAGTCCCAGCACATTAAATACTTCCCTCTGACCTAAGAAGGAGGAGAGGAGTCATGTTTATATTGGACTGATGAAATGAGATGATTTCCTTGAAGAAAATGCTGTAGAGAAAGTATTTAGGGCAGAAGGCGTAGGAAGTTGTCAGAGCAGTCATTGCTTCATTGTCAAAATGATGACTGAGTTAGCTCCAAACCATCCTAATTTTGTTTTTTCCCAGGTTTGCTGATTAATTCCAAACTTTATAAACCTGAACAGAAACTGAAAAGTGACAAAAAACCTCCCTATAGCATACACCAATGAAAAAAAGAACAATCTATTTTTTAAGTATTGGGTAGATTACATGCTGAAATTGGGCTTAAAGGGAGTCTCTTCATACTCCCTGCATGAGCTATATGGGATGTGGATACTGATGAGTGGGTGGAGACAGGAGTGCAGTGGATAATGCATTGTGAAGCTGCTGCTTTTGCTTTAACACAGCAAATGGGAGGAGGTGACAGACAGTTGTTCCCCATCCCATTTTCAAAACATGGACCATAGGCAAGTAACTGTGAGGTTCTTTTTGTCCAGCAAATGAAAAACACAGAGAAATAACTGTAACTTTTGAGGTGACAGGTTTTCATCCAAGTAGCTCCTAATGCTGCACAACATATCTCCTTTCCAGACCTGAGGTGCAGCTTCAATCCAAACCGCCATGAAGATATCAGTGATTAATAATTCTTCAGAGTATGCCTGTCTATTTACAGTTCTTTTCTCTTTCAAATGTCTTCTGAGCAGCCAACAGGAAAACTTCTAATGTAGTCTTGCATCTGGTTTTAAAATACAAACTTTGATTTTATTTAGCTCTTTCCTACACTTGTCTGCAGCTTCCCTTATTGTGGAATAACAGAATTCATTCTTTTCAGGCACAACAGTGAGACTGAAATAGTGTACTAAAGATGGTACACCTATGTAACCAGTTGCTCTCTGTAATCCATTCTTTAGAAATCATGGGAGTCAATGTTCCTCTAGAGATTTTTATTGCCAGTCTGTTTATCTGCTAGAACCTCTTCAATATCCATCTTAGATGGCTGAGAATTATCTTTACAGGGTGCCAAGATAAATGGTTTGTCAGACCTTCTGTCTGATGATTTTTACATCCCTTTCTAATCTCTCCATTGAATAGGAGATTAGCAAAAAAGTAAAATATATGTAATATAACATTCTGGACTGTTAAACTTGCTACAAAACCAAATTCAGTCACTATAGTGTATCCTTACAAGCAGTTGAAAAACTGTTTGCAATTATCAATGCTACCCCTGTCCCATTAATATTAATGTCATAACTATCCAAAATAATATCTAGATTATACCATTGCATTCAGATTATAATTCAAGAAGTATATCTTCCCCAGGGGCTAACACTATTTTTGGTGAGAAAAAAATATTTTATTGCTGTTTTCTTAACATCAGTGGCAAAACTTGAATTATCCACTGGTAATTCTATTTATTTAAACTACAAATCCTGGTCTTACCTTTCTAAATAATTTAACTTGCCATCATGCCATATAGTGGGTTAGAGGGCAAGGTGATCCACACTTCAACATTTCTTTGAGCTTTTCTAGGTTTCTTCATTGGCCCATGTACTCATCTTGATGTTTCTTAGTTGTGCTTCAGATATAGCACCATTATCTGAAAAACAAGTAAATGCATTATTTACCTTTCTAACATTTTGCCAGAAAATGCATCTACCAAATGCATTTGTATGGATTCTTAAGAAAACTGGAAGAGCTCAGAAAGGAGACAAAGGAACAGAGAAACCCTCAGCACCTATTTTGCTAGAAAACAGTAGCAAAATTGAGGCCTTGCATACAATACCAGGAGCCTGCTTCACCAATTTGCCTCAGTTATAAAGACTGCCCAGAAAAACCAGTGTGGGATGAAGGCACCTATACAATGTTAATGTTTTCCCAGTGTGCTCATCCAGTTGATGCTGGTCTATAGGTAGTGGGGATGATGTCTTGGAGGGGCTCCCCTGGGACTTGCCTGCCTAGGGTTGGCACAGGGCAAGGATGTGACTGCAGGTACTACTGGCCATGAGGACCGTACTGTTGCTTTGGAAGCAGCCATGCTCCTTCCCCTTTATTCCCTTGATTGCTGCAAGGGCAGCAGGAAGAGCAGCTCCCTCCATCTCTCCATTTTAAACATGCCTTTCTTCTCCTACTGTCTCTAGTGGCAGAAGAAGCCTGTTCCTAGATCCTTGTCCACAGAAGAGTGACATCCAGATTCTGATATGCTGCTGAAAAACTTGGAGCCAGCCGTGACCATGTTGATCTACTTAGTTTTACTGGATGAAAACAGTAATTATAATAGCACTGATGCAGTGCAGAGCAAGACTTCCAGCTCTGCCAACTTTGAAGCAAATAATCTGTTAATGCCAGCTCCGAACCTATCCTTCTTCTAAAGAAATCAAGTAACATTAAATTACCAATATCCCTCTTGAGCAATATTGTATGCACAGTTACATTTTCTTGCAAGAATAGCTTGGGTAACTTTGCCCAAATTTTAATCAAATTCTAACTGAAAATATATTTTCTTTGCAATCAGGAAAAAGGAATATAAATGTCTTTCCACTGTTTTATTCCCATGGCCTGGGTTATGCTGTTCAGAGTTCTGAGTAGCTGCCGAGTTCAAATTCTTTCACGCGCTGATTGCAAAGCTAATCAGCTTGGTGAAATGGGACTGGAATACTGTTATTTGCTCTGATTTCTAGGAATTTAAATAGTGACTGCAGCTTTAGGTCTTGAGCTGAACTATTAAGGATGCCTGCTTACATTCACCTGAGAGCCAGTGGGCATCTGGCTGCAAGGCTTCATTGGAAACCTTGCTAAAAATTGGAAACAAAGCAGAGAGGAAAAAAACAAGGCAGGCCTACAGGATCCCTCCTAAATTAGAGCTTTCACCATGGGAGCCTGAGCAGCTCAGGGGAATTGGTAATGGGAAATTGGAGCCATGCACCTCAAGGCTGCCAATCTGTATCTGATCCAGGCTAGTATTGGCTGGAAGCCTTTAGCATCCAATAGCTCTTTAGCTCTTTTCTTGTCTTTGTGAGGCTGTTAGCAACCTCGCACCAATTCCTGGTGGAAATATATCCATAGCCCAAGGCTACCTTCACAGCTGGCCTAAAGCTGCACCCTTGCTCACATTTGTAGCAGAGAGGTGAGAACAAGGTGGAGACATAGCTCCTCCCTGCCTTTTGAAGAGTCCCCATGGTCAGGGAGCAGGTGTGTGGGCAAAGAGTCATGGGCAAGACATTATTGCTGCTCAAGGTATGCTCAGGAAAGGAATTTGAGTCAAAGAGACCCTGGGCTAGAGGGGTGCATGGGGAGGCAAAGGGTTGATCAGGAATCACTGGAAGGGACAGGAAAAGAATAAAGGGTTCAAAAATGTTGCCCAAGCAAGAAGGCCATCAGCATACAGTGCATGCCAATGTCAGTCATTGTCTCTATGCAGCATCTCTCATGTGAGAACTGAATGTCTGTTTCTGACGTATAGCTGCCGAATTTCTGTGAAAGCAGTGGGAATACAGGGGATGTGCAGTCTGTGTACCTTTAAAACCCTGGCATCCACTTGAAAAGTGTACATACACCCAGCTGCTTGTGCCCAGGGTTTCTCTGGGTGAAAGGTTGCTCAACCCTAAAAATGTACACTGCTCTTTTGCAGCTCTCCGAATTGAGGAACAAAATCAACAGCAGCTCCAAGGTTGTCACAACACAAACCATGTTCTTGGGCTAAACGTGCCTACAAAAGGGAGATTTCATACAGCAGCATGAGGAATATTAAGTCATTGCAGCAGAGCCAAATTTCCCAGAACAAACTGATACATTCAATTAAACCCTCACTTGCTACCTGGGGACAAGTTTTACCTGCACCTTGGGGCTGGTCATCCACATGAAGGCAGGTAATCAGGTAATATGAGCAACTTGATACCTACCTGAAAAACAAAACAAAAAAAATGGCTTGGGTGTGCAGTACCTAAACTAATTACTCCAAAATGATTGCCTGGATTTGGGCCAAGCATTATCTCACTTGTCCTGAGCACTACTGCAATGGCATGAGGGGAACAGAAAATGCAGTAACCTGAGAGGGAGATAAGAATGAGGGAGAGGGAGAATTGAGAATGGTCTTTAGCTGTGAAGGAGCTGTTCTGTCTCTGAACTGCTCTTTTGTCCAGCCTCAATAACAGTGAAACAACCTTTGTGTCTTGTCTCCTCCTTTTAAAATGGATTGACAGCCAGAAGCATTATCCACACATACATAGTCTAAACACTGTAAATTAACCTGTTTTTTTACCTTGATCTCCACAGAGCTATACTCATCCTACTGAAGAATAAAATTTCAAGTTTTGAGTTTAATTCTTATGTAGCAAACTACAAATCCATGATTATAAAATCCTGTCATCTTAATTTTCTAAGTAGGTAATTGGTTATACAGTGAATATAATTTTAAATCACACAGTAAACCAGCAAATTCTTTTCCAATCTAATCCAGGATTATTTGGCTTGTTGAAAAGGGTTCCCTTTCCTTTGGTGGGTTTAAAGCAGAGAATGGTTGTTTTATTGTCAGTCGGGAGGGTCAGCAATATAGTTTCTGATCTAGCTAATTAATATACAGGAACTGCTTAGGAATTTAATATAAAAAATTAAGGTGGAAGTCAAACTTGGAGAGCAAAGAAAAATACAGCAGCACAGCAAGCTTTGTCTTTCATATCTGTCACCTGGAGAAAATAATATTTTTCTTGTCAGAGTTGGGAAATCCTGCACTGTGTTTCCTGCAATGTGCCTGAAAAGTGTGGGCTTGGGAACTACCACAGGTGTATTTATGGGGAAGGAAGGTGTCTTAGATTTAGCTTGTTAAGGGCTGTGCTTCAGGCTGTTCAACTGATGCAGAAGTTACTGTGTGAAACCCATGACAGACATCAAGTAGGAGGTAAAACTGTTGAAATGCTATAGCTTTTCCTTCTGATTGCTGTTCTCTGTACAGGGTCATTTACTTCATATATGAACATATAAATGAGTGGATTTGTATGAAAGAAACATCAGAAAAGGATAGGCAAAAGTGTGAAATCAGTAAGTTTGCTAGCCTTTACAAGGAAAGACAAGTCAGACTCTCACTAGTGGATGTAACAATCCATTCCTAATTCACTTAGTCAGTGCTTAGAAAATCAGTAAATGCTCATTTTCAAGTGCTTGCTCCACAGGGATGCACTTATTCAATACAATGTAGATTTGCTAGAACTTGCTGATGAGTACAGGCCTGGGGCATAGTGCTTCTTGCTGCATCAGAACCTGCAAGCCACATATATCCAAAGAACAGATAAACCATGGCCATTTATGTGTAGCTGCCCAGCCTTTTGCGTTGTGTTGGGTGTGAGCTGGGCATGTCAGTGTTCACCGTGGCTCCCTGCACAGGGAAGACAGGGGAAGTCAAACTTTGACCAGAAAAGCACCAGAAGAGCTAAGGGTTAGAGGATGAGGTTGTTTCTATCTTTGTAATTCAGTTTGGTACTCTCTAGGAGCTATAGCTGACATTTTTGCTAACATAGAAATTCATGTAGTTCCTTGACTAATTTCATTGCTCCTTTTCCTTTTCCTTTTCCTTTTCCTTTTCCTTTTCCTTTTCCTTTTCCTTTTCCTTTTCCTTTTCCTTTTCCT
>VZUI01038913.1:0-73153 GCA_013401135.1 Cettia cetti | reverse complement strand
TCAATGTCCATCCTAAACTGAGGGACAGAGCTGGGCACAGCACTCAATGTCCATCCTAAACTGAGGGACAGAGCTGGGCACAGCACTCAGGGTGTGGCCTCACCAGTGCCGAGTACAGGGAAGATGTATATGTATACATAAATATATAAAAATGCATACTTGCACCCCTGGCACGGTGCATTGCAGAGCTCCAGCCGGAGCAGCCTGAGCCCAACCCTTCCCGCAGCCCCAGGGGTTTCTCCCCCCCTGGCAGCCCCGTCCCACCGCGGGGCAGAGCCGGGCCCGGGGGGCACACGGTGGCCTTGGCGCCATCCATCAGCACGGCCGGGAATCACGGCCGGGGCGCAGGGCAGCCGCCTCCCCCCGGGGATGAATTACAGAGCAATAAACCACGCTCGTCTCAGCGGCAGCGTTTTATGCCTGCCATCAATCAGGAGACACAAACAGCTCTGTTCCCAGCAGGACTGGCAGAAAGAGAGGCAGGAGTGGGTGCACAGGGATCCCGGGGATTTATGGGGGGTCCCGCTCAGGGTGGGAGCGCCGGGCACCTTTGTATCTGTCTGCGCAGAGCTGCCCGCTTGAAAAATTCAAATCACAAAATAAAGCCCCAAATCTGCCAGGAGGAGCTGGGGAGGTTTGGGAGCTGGGTCCAGGGGGGGCTTTGGCAGAGGTGCTGCAGGTGCAGTTTCGCCATCTGCTCGTTTGTTTGATCTCAAATTGATGAAAGAGCATCATGTGGAAGAAACCCCAGCATTTTGGGATTTGAGGTTTTGGAGGAAGGGAGTTGAATATGTGTGTTTGGGGCTCACAAACCCTTCAGTGGCCATTAGATACCTCAGTGCCTTGTTGAATATGGCCCTAAACATCTGCTTTATCATTACTTACAATCAGGAGAAAGAGCAAAATCCAAGCTGGCACCTCCACATGCCTGTATCCTAAGCACAAACACGTGGATAGGGAGAGAACCTGCACTTGATACCTGCTCTCTGGTGAATTTGCATTTTCCTATTAGGCCTGTTTCTCCGGTGGAGTGGAGCTGCTTTCTGAAGCATCCCAAGCATCCTAATTCCAGCGCTCTGGGGCAGCCAGCCTCTTGTGCAGACCTGAACCAAAAGGAAAAGGCAATAAAACTACAGACCCCAGCTCATTCTTCGAGAGGAAAGCTCAGATCCCCGAGCAGCACAGAGTCTGCAAACCTGTTCCAGTGGGGTGCAAAGGTTAAAAACAGCCACAGCAGCACAGTCACATCTTAACCTTGAAGCCCCTGGGGTCGTGCCCCTGCACTCCTTGGGCAGGAGCACTGCCTGGCTGTCCCAGGAGCAGCAGAGCAGCTCCTCCCCTCCTGTGCCCCGGTCACATCCTCCCCCGGCAGCACCAGGCTCACACATCTCCGCGGGATCCCTCGTTTCCTGCAGGAGACACTTCAAGGACATGGATAACAAGGGATAACGACACAACAAAGTGCCATTCAAGTATTTATGAACGGGATTTTCCCTGGCTCCAGGTAGCTTCTATAAAGCCATCAGTTTTAATGACTGTTTTGCTGTTACCTAATGTTTCAGGATCTTACATTTTTCCTTGCTCTGCAAGGAAAGTTTTTCTTGCTGTTGTATTGATGTTTTTCCAGGCTAAAAATAGGACTATCTTTTTACCAATCAAGTCTGTCTGGGATTATGCATTCAAAGAGCGTGACATAGAGATGTGGAATAAAGGTTTTATGAATCACAAAATTGAATTCTTTAGGGGCTGGCAGCATTTTTCTGAATAAAACAACAACTTAATGTCTTACGTGTTGTACTTTATGAACTGGGACCTAAACTTATCTTGTACAAAGGAAATTACAGAAGCAATCATGGGAGGTCTTTTATTAGTATTTCTTCTCTCCCCGGCACAGAGGAGAATATGAATTGATTGTCAAAGATTTTTTAAGTGCCTTTGATTGAAGAGATGATCTCTGATAAGCTGCTGGAGGAAAATAGAAGCCAACAGCTGCTCCGTTTACCATGGCTTAGCCTCCAGTTCTGGCAGTTTGCTAAATAACTCCTTTACATTCCCAAACACATCTCTGTGTCACAGCCATGCCACACACACCTCCCAGTCCTGGGAGAGAGGTGGGTGCCAGACATTCCGTGGGGCTGCAGGAGAAGTTACGCTGTGATGCTGGGGACACACCCAGGTCCTTCCCCTTCTCCCCAGCCTGCATGCTGCCTTTTTTCAACAGTGCTCCATCCCTTCTTAAGCTGAGAGAGAGAAAATCATTCCTGTTTTAGAGCCCAGGAGAGGAAATAAGCCACTGGTTGTCCAGGGCATTGTGTCTAGCAGATAATTAAAACATCAAGACTGAATCTTTGCTGTTAATGAATTTTGAAGGGGTTACTGATCCCTGCATAACTCTGCCACGTGTTTCCCCCTGCGTCTTCCCCTCACAGCTTATTACACCAAGCCATTGTCAGACGCATTTCACAGCTCTGGTAGCTGCTCATTGCCATAAATCACCTTTGCAAATGCCACAGGTTTTGTTTTCATTGTAACACCCGTGTGCTTCCCGGGCTGTGCAGGGATCACAGCCTGCAGGTGCCCAGCAGGAGGGCACTGTCAGCTCCCCTCCCTGCCCCAGGCTGCCAGATCAGGACAGATGTGGGCAAGAGCTGCCCCAACCCATTCCAGGGTGCTGGGCAAGAGGCAGCACCAGACTCTGCTGCTGAGGCTGCTGGTTTTGGGGAGCCACAGCCAAGATCTGTCCCCCCAGGGAGAGCCTTTCCTCCTCCATCTCATTTATAAAACGAATCTAAACGACCTCCAGCTCATCAAACAGTGCCACATGCAGGGTGCAGCCCCACCTCTGCACATGGGGCAGCCCCAGGTGAGCACAGCTGGGGATAAGAAGCGTCTCAGGCTGCTGGTGACAAACAACTGCCCTGGGCAGAGCATCACCCTGCAGATGTGGGAGCAGGGCTGGAGCAGGGGCCGGGGCAGCAGCCCCACACTCCCTCCTCTTTGCCTGGCTGCAAAACCTGACCCAACAGAAAAATTTACATCCCACACCTCTCCTGCAAGAGGTGCCTCGAGGCACCAAAAATCAATCCCTCGGTACAGTTTTATGACTCAGTTCAAAGTGCAGCCAGAAGATGTCCAACACATTTCCTCCTCCTCCTTCCCTCCCTCCATATAAAGGAGAAGAGGAAAATTAAGTTGCTGGCTGCTGTTGGCCCCATCCCTGCCCCGGGCACTCCCGAGCTGGCTCAGCAGCCCTTCCACACGTGTTGCAGCCTGGTTTCTTGGCAGCCTGCATTTGATGCTACCCTGGAAAAAAAAAAAAAGGCTCTGAGAAGCTCACAGGCTCTGCATTTAGCACAAGCAACGCCTTCTCCAAAGGAAACACTTAAAGGGTTACGCAAGAATAAAGCTAAAAGGGCTTGTAATTAGTCAGAGTTGGGCAGGGGCTAAATTAGCCAAGGAAAGTCATTACCCGCCTGAGATCCTCACTGCGAGGCAGCAGAGGATGCACACACATCTCTGAGCTACAGAGAGGGTCTGCTGGGAGGCTTTGTTCATGCCAGTGCCCCAGATGAAGCACAGCTGCAAAGCACTGGCCCTGCAGAGCCACCTGGTCCTGCTGCAGCCCAGGAGGAGCTGATGGCAGCAGATAAACCTTGCTCCAAAGCACGCTGACCCAGCCTGGCCACACTCTGCAGAGGATTTCAGGGCCTCTGATCTCCCTCACAGCCAACTGGCCACTCTGGGGCTATGGGAGTAAGGCAAGGGATGCACTTTGGGGTGCAGCAGCCTTGGGGGGCTTTGCTTGCCCCCTCCACCATGCACTTGCCAAGGCAGAACCGACTTTTGCCTCCTGTACAAGGCTCTTTCTGCTGGAAAATATTCCTTGGATGGGATTGAGGGATTGGAGCAGGAGACACAGAAGTTACCAGAGCACGGTGATCAGATGTGCTGGGAGTGTGGCTTTCAGGGAAAAACCCCTCCAGGCTGAGGGGAACGGAGCCCTGACCCTCTGCTGAGATTCCTGAGCAGGAGCAGCCATGGCAGGGACAGGCAGGGCTCTCCAGGATGTTTGGGGGCAGTGGGGATGGAGGAGCAAGGACAGGACTGTCCACACAGCTCAGAGTGACCCTCACCACATTTTCCTGACAGACAGGAGCTTTGTTTGTACATGGGTAGGTGTGAGATTTCTGAGGAGACAGAGGGAAACTGAGGCAGCACTCTCTGCAGCACAAACAGCTCCCAAGGTGCTGGAGGAGCATCGTCCCTGTGCCCTCACCCAGACATGCATCCCTCCTGGTGAGGAGCCTGCCTGTTGCTGGAGGCCCTGCAGCTCAGGGAGGCACTGTGCCAGGGCCAGAGCTGCCAACACTGTGGCACAGTGGCTGTGGGACACCCCAGCTGTGCCAAACACTGCAGAGCCAATCTCCTCCTGGGGTCTCTGAAGCACAGAGACAAATCTGTTAGAATTTGGGTTTCAGGATGCAATTCCAGCATCACTGATACCATGGAAAGCAAAGAAGCCCTCCTGCTCCCTCCCCACTGGGAGTGCTGCTGGCCAGGCAGATCCTGAGCGCTGTAGTTATAGCAACAGGCACCGTCCTGATGGCAGCAGTTACACAACTCCCAGCTGCTCCTCGGAGTGCAACTCGCTGCAGAAACCTCTGAGCAGCAACAGCCACCAAGGGCAAGGGCTTGGGCACCCCTGGAAGCGGCCAAGGCCAGGTTGGACAGGGCCAGGAGCAACCTGGTCCAGTGGAAGGTGTCCCTGCTTGTGGCAGGGGGTTGGAATGAGTTCCAATCCAAACCGTTCTGTGACTCTTTGGCACCAGCCTCCTTCCTGCCACACACCTGCCTCAGGCTCCCCTGCCACTCTCACGCTGTCACCTGTGGGCACAATCCCCCCAAAAAGCAAAGCACCACGTGCCTCCTTTGCCTGCACAGGCCTCAGAGTGTCCAGCCCCCAGGACACAGAGCAGCTCCCAGGCCTGCTGCTGCCCCTGGGAGTGAGGCTCTCTGTGGCACCCGGGCTGTGTGGGGTCAGCAAGGCACTCTGGAGTCCGTAAGAGAAACTCTGCTGATTTTCTCTTCTTCACCACATGCAGCCAGGCTAAAGAGCAGCTCTCTTGCTTACAGCTCAGACACCCTGCTAGAAATCAATAGTCATTTGGTGGTACTCTGGCACTTGGCTGGCTGCATTGCAATGCCTTGGGAGGAGCAGCTCCCATTCACCAGTCTCCCCAGCAAGGGTCAGACTGGCCTTGGGCAGAGACTCTGGGGCCATTTGAGCAGCACAGCCTGATAAATCCATCCAAAGCTTCAGGAGTCTCATTTTGTGCCTGCCCAAGAGACTGCCCCAGCCCATCAGATGGCAGAGAGCAGCCTGGAAACATCCCCTGGGCTCTCCATGTCCTCCCCATCAGGGCAGAGCACATCCCCCTGCTCCCAGCACACCCATCCTGAAAGTCCTGGGAAACAGGAAGCACAGCTTTCATCAGCCTCACTAGAGCCCAGAGAGCTTTATATGTCAGATTTATTGTATGAAACATGTCCCAGCTTGGAGCAGCAACAGGTGTCCCCAGTGTGGAGCTTGGGTACCTGGAGGCTCTGTGGCAGGAGAGCAGGCAGGCAGCATCCCAGGACCAGCTGCAGCTCAGGGATCAGCCACAGGCTGACCCAGAAAGACTACAGGGCACAAAGCACAGGTGGCAGCTTATTTACCTCACTTTGGCTTGTTTACCTCCAGAAACAGAGGAGGAATTGCAGAATTCAGTGCTAGAAACATGATCTCTGCTTCAGTGCCGGGAAGTGCCCCAGGATTCCTGAGCCAGCATGGGACCAGGCTAAAGAAATGTGATTCTGTTCACTGGCTTGACCAGGGGGCCAGGAGCAAGGAAAAGTGGGCATCAGCCACAGTTTAAAAAAATCAGGAAGCATAAAATAGCTTTGAGCTGCTTGTAACCAAACCCAAAAGCTGATGGAGCGGATGGCATCTTTGTTTAATGAAGAGCAGAAATTGCTCTTTTGTGCAAATCCAGGACAGCACCAGCAGGGCTGGATTTCAGCAGGTTTCGAAGGGCAGCAGGCACAGTATTTTTAAATGATAAATAAATGTAATAGCCCGACCTCAGGAATACAATTGTCTGTTTCCAACGCTCCCCCTGTTCCTTTAATTCTTCTCCATCAGTGCAGATCTATGAACTGCCACAAATCCCTGCCGCCTCCCCATCTGTGTGGCACAGCCGGCAGCACAGGACCCGCTCGGGGTTACAGCCGGGTGGGGAAGCAAATCTCTCCCGGAGAGCAGCAGGGAAGGACACGACTCCTTCCCCCGGGGCTGTCTGCGATAAGAGGAGAATTAAGACCGCCAATCTATTTCTAATGGAGAGGTTACGACGGGGCATTTTGGAAGCAATTGAAAGGTTGGTAAAGGGGCTCAGCCAGGAAATGTATGGAGTCTCATTACCTTTTATCTTCCGAGCACATAAAGTTTGCAGAATCTCTGTTTAGGTTAGCAGGCAAGCTCTGCAAGAATTATATATGCTGCCCACAGGCTTATCAAAGAGAGCGAGCCGTGCTCCATCAGCCAGCTGTGGGGCTCGGCAGAGATAAAGATATCCCCCAGGCCGGCAGTGACTCGGGATCAATCATCCTGTCCTCACACTGCCATGGCCTAACCTCTGCCTGGCCCCTCGCAGCCCTCACACCGCTGGGCTGCCACAGCAGCGTGCCTGGGGCTCTTCCCATCCCCTCGGGGCTCTTTCCATCCCCTCGGGGCTCTTTCCATCCCCTCGGGGCCCTTTCCATCCCCTCGGGGCTCTTTCCATCCCCCCGGGGTTGCTTCATCCCCTCGGGGCTCTTCCCATCCCCCTGGGGCTCTTTCCATCCCCCCGGGGCCCTTCCCATCCCCCCGGGGCCCTTCCCATCCCCCTGGGGCTCTCCTGCAGCCCGGGAAGGCAGGCAGGGCTCAGTTCACAGCCCAGCTGGGGCTGCCCTGTTCCGCAGAGCCATAGGACTGCAGCTTGGATGTGTGCACGGGGAAAGCAGTGCTGGGACCAGGTGTTTTCAGGCTGGAGGCCCAGGCTGGAGTCTCAGGGGCAGAGGGGCCCCGGGGCTGGCTGGGCAGTGCCCATTTTCTGCAGGCAGCCATCACCAGCTCCGTGGGTGTCACTGTCCCTTGTCCATCAGCCCCCCAGCACCCTCTGCTGCTCTGCTGGACCACTGGGCTCCATGGAAACATTTCTCTCCACCACACACGTTTCCCCCCAAGACCTCTGACAGCCCCAGACCCTCTGTGAGGTGCAGAAAACCACATGGGCCAAAGGATTGTATGGGGAGGTTCAGGTTGGATATTTGGGAACATTTCTCCAGCTCTAGACCAGGCTGCCCAGGGAAGTGGTGGATTCAGCATCTCTGGAAGTGTTCAAAACACGGTGGGGCTGAGGTGACAGCTGCACTCAATGATCTCAGAGGGCTTTTCCAGCCTAAACTGTTCCATGATTCCCTGATCCTGCCCTGCTGCTGTGGCAGAGAGAGTTTGCTCCAGCCCAGAGCCTGCTGTGGTCAGTGTGGGGAGGGGACAGCAGTGACAATCCAGGGTGGGGGGCAGCAGTGACAATCTGGGCTGGTGGACAGCAGTGACAATCCAGGCTGGGGACAGCAGTGACAATCCAGGCTGGGGGACAGCAGTGACAATCCAGGCTGGGGACAGCAGTGACAATCCAGGCTGGGGACAGCAGTGACAATCCTGGCTGGGGACAGCAGTGACAATCCAGGCTGGGGACAGCAGTGACAATCCAGGCTGGGGACAGCAGTCTGTGCTGTCAGAGCAGCCCGGGCCCTGCGTGGGCAGTGTCCCCACCAGCACCTGGGGAATGTCAGAGCTGTGGAGGCAGCACAGGATGTCCTCAGGTGCAGAACCTGCTGCAAATCTCAGGATGTGCATACACAGACAGACAGCCACTGCCTGCAGCGTGTGTAATGCCAGAGTGTGGGCACAGACAGTGCTGAGGGCACTCAGGGCTGCCCCCTGCCCCACTAAAAAATAAATACATTTTGAGATGAAAAAATAAATTCATTTGAGGCCACCCAGGGAAATGTGTCCCTTCCAATGTATCCAGCAGTGGCTACGAAGCTCTAACAGAGCTGGCTGCCCACAGACTGTGTTTGCCATCAGCCAGTGCCACCAAGGCATGAAAAGTGGTGATGCACATAACCCACGTCCCAGAAGACTCATTGGTTTGTTTAAGCACCATATTTACACTCAGAGAAGAAAACTGCCCGCGTGAAGGAGAACAAATTAAAATTCAATTTCGTCTATACCAAATAAACGCTCTCATCAGTGGGAGGATGGTAGAGATATATTGGTACTCACATAATTCCTTGGTGGATTTTATGGGCCAATTGATAAAAAATATTCTCATGAGAGCAATGCACATTATTTCTAGAGCTCCAGTATTTTACTAGCGAGGGAAAGCAGAGATGTGTGATTTACACTCTGTGTGCAGAGGGCTACCCCAGCATGGGCAGCACAAGCACAAGGGCTCCGTGGGGAATTCTCCCCTGGAATCAAGGTCTGGCCTGTGGAGAAATGACAGCCTAAGCCAGGATTTTTGTGGGTCAAGGTGGCACATGGAGCACACAAGTGATGCACAAGGTGTAGTCACACCCCCTGTGCACTTTCTGTGTGCACAAAGCCCTCCCTTACCCATGGTCTCAAGGGCACAAAGTTAAGTAAAAGCAAACAAACACGATTTTTCTGAGCTCTGAGTTTCTTGTTTCTTTGAATCCACAAGTCCTATCTGTGAGGAGCAGAGCTCATTTAATTAATTAGAGACATCTACATAGAAAAGAGCACTCTGAAGCTCAAACTCTGAAGCACAAACTTGAAACTCACAGGAAATCTACCCTGAAACTTGGAAATCAGGTGCTTGGCTGATAACAGCGTTTTTGTATTTTACTACACCCCTGTTGTCTGCCCCTGCTCTGCTGCCTCTGGCAGATCAGCAAAGCCCAGGACTCCAAGGAAGCTTCTCTGAGGGATTCTCCTCACCCAGCTCAAACTCTTCACCCCAGGCACAACCTCTCACCTCTGGAACTGGGAAGGAGACACGGCTGTGACAGAGGGCTGTGCCAGGAAATGATTACTGGGGTTCAACATCCACCTGTTGGGTTTTTATTTACTTATTTATGCACCTTTGCATTAATATATATCATAGCTCAGCCAATTCTTTCTGGCATAAATTTATAATAAAATAATCCAAGATGGTTAAAACCAAAACTGACTTCATTGCTTCTGACTGTACCAGTCACTGTAATCAACTTTGACATGTTTTAAGCCACTCAGCAGTTTTGTCTCTGCTCATCTGTACTGACACATGTAGCTATTTTATTAAAACATAATCCAACTATAGAATAAATACAAAATCCAATAGTAATACTGAGGTCTAATTAAAGATAAAAATCTATTGCCATCTTTCTAGATTGAACTGTCTTCATTTTGCTTCACAAATTTGTACTCATGCCAGTCAGCTCATCAGGCTTTTCTAGGTGTGTAGACAATTCCAGGGGAGGGATGGGAGCCCTGGAAAGTCACCCTGGTGATGATGACATGACCTGAGCACTGCTTGGGCAGGTTCAGATAAAAATGCAGCATTTGATTTTGCTGATTCCGTCTGGAGTCGCTTGAATCAAATCTTACTTTCCAAAAGGCATCTCCGTGGCTTCAGGGTGCTCACCATGAAGCAGTGATTTTTTGGTATTTCTTGGGTGTTTTCTACAGCAGGAATGGCTGCTGCATCCCTCAGCCAGAGATACCAAATTTAGGGCCTTGTGGGAGGCAGCTGGTCACAGTTTGCAGGGCTGCCTTGGGGGCTGCAGCCTCTGTGTCTGTCACGAGAGAGAGAGCCGAGTGCTTGTGAGCTGCTAACATTTGGATCTGTCAGATCTCAACGGATTGTGCAGGTCCATGTGCAGAGCAGACCCAGCAGATCAGACACTGAGGCTTTCCAGGCAGAACACTCGGTTTGAAAATCAGATGTTGCTGCTTTGTCAGCTTGGCTCCACACCTTGTATTCTCCCTCTGGCCTCCTGTTCCTTTCTTTAAACTGCAGGGGCAGCGTCTCAGAGCACCCAAACCGACCCAAACTGTGAGAAGACAGAAGGATGTGACCAGACACTTGCAAATTGCTGCAGTGAGCAGTGACTGGAGCCTCCAGTACCAGCACCACGTGGATTTGCAGCAGTTCCCTCCAACACAGCCTGCCTGTGCTGCCTGGTGGGACTGGGGGGCTTCTCTGGCTCCCCAAACTACAACAAACACACATAAAAACACATCCTAATCGATAATTTATTACACTGAGATGGCAGCATAATTAAGTAACCGGAGGGCTTTGGGCAAATATCTGGTAGCATAAGGTGCGACGGGATTTTGGCACGAGTTTTATTTAAACACGTTGGATCAATTTGAATCAATCTGACATGTACACACTTCAGGGCATGGCTAGTTTCAAATCAATTAAACTCCTTATGACTTTATGATTAGAAACCCGAGGTTAAAAGCATTAATATAAAAATCGCAGTTTATAAAGTGAAAAGTAAAATCCCAGCGTAACGTTTCACGAAGATCACAGGAATCATTATGTAAGCTTCATTAAACAAACAAGGTGAGTGTAATTAGGCTGTAAATTGAGCACAGTAGTTAAAAAAAGAGGAAACTATAATTAGGAGGTGATGGCCACTTAGCTAAAGATAAGGAAATATGGAGAAGTGTGCAATTTCAAACAAAAACACAGTTGATTTCCTCGTGGGATGGTGCTTCCAAAGGAAACCTTCCATGGCAGAAGCTGGTTGGAGCAAATAGATGCAGGACAAGCAAGTGAAGAAACTGGTCTGAAATTGGCCTGGAAAGAGATAAAACCCCCACATTAGGCAGCAAGGTACAGACAGTGATGGTGTAAATTAGTGAATAAAATCCTAATTTGTATCATTGTGCTCTGAAGCTGTGATGCTGCAGAGTGCTGAGCAGGTGCTCATGTCTTCCCCGTGGGGAGAATGTACATGTAAGTCCCACTAACTCACACAGAAAGGACTGAAATGTGACCATGATTACCTGGACTGGTGAGGAATGGGTTCAAGGTGGGTGTTTGGGAGCATTTCTAGGGGAAGGCCTGCCAGTAGATCTCTCCTTCTTGTGCATTTAGTGTAGGACTTGCTGAATTCAAACATGCCATCCCCTATTAAGACAATTAACAAGAATCTCACAAGAACAAAATCCTTCCAATGAGCATTTAGAGGAAGATGATTTTGCTGCTTCTCTGGCTTGGCACAAATGATCCAAACAGATCCAAACCATCCCCAGCACGATCTGCATCCTCACACAGATTCAGGCCAGCCCATCCTTCCAAGCGCTGTGAGACAGCCTGTAAGTGAATCTCCTTCAGAAATACAGATAACGATGTTGCATGAGTTTTATCTGCCCTACCCAAAACATATCTGTTAATACAAAAAAATGCTGTGGATGAGAAAATGGAAGGGGCTTCCCAGCAGCTCTCACCCACTGGGCATAAATCCCTTCTGAGGGCACTCAGCCACAGGTGTCAAAGGGCAGGGTCCAAAGTCCTGAAAGTTATCAGAAAAACTCATCAGCCTCAGTGAGCTCTGCACAGGGCCTGCTGCCAGCAGATCTCCTTCACTCTTTGTTTTAATGGGGTTGGACACGGGAGGCCCACGCACAGCTGTGGGAACTTAACCTTTGCTCACACCCCAATGGATGTTTCTGGGGAGATGTGGAGGGTCTGAAGAACAAAAATGCAAGATGTAGAATAAAAGAATCATTAGAAGGGTTAGAAGGGACCCTAGAGATCGTCTAGGTCAATCCTAATGGATTCCAGGCAGAAGAAGCACTTCCAGCAGAACCTGCAGTGCAGGCAGCCCAGGTCAGGTATTGTCCTCTGTGGTGGTGTCAGAGGAAACTCAGGCAGACCAGAGTGCCCAGTATTCCCAGTGTTCCCAGTGTTCCCAGTGTGCCCAGTATGCCCAGTGTTCCCAGTATTCCCAGTGTTCCCAGTGTGCCCAGAGTGCCCAGTGTTCCCAGTGTTCCCAGTGTGCCCAGTGTGCCCAGTATTCCCAGTGTTCCCAGTGTGCCCAGAGTGCCCAGTGTTCCCAGTGTTCCCAGTGTTCCCAGTGTGCCCAGAGTGCCCAGTGTTCCCAGTGTGCCCAGTATTCCCAGTGTTCCCAGTGTGCCCAGTATTCCCAGTATTCCCAGTGTTCCCAGTGTGCCCAGTGTGCCCAGTGTGCCCAGTGTTCCCAGTGTGCCCAGTGTGCCCAGTATTCCCAGTATTCCCAGTGTTCCCAGTGTGCCCAGTGTTCCCAGTATTCCCAGTGTTCCCAGAGTGCCCAGTGTTCCCAGTGTTCCCAGTGTGCCCAGTGTGCCCAGTGTTCCCAGTGTTCTGTGTTCCCAGTGTGCCCAGTATTCCCAGTGTTCCCAGTGTTCCCAGAGTGCCCAGTGTTCCCAGTGTTCCCAGTATTCCCAGTGTTCCCAGTGTTCCCAGTGCGCCCAGTGTTCCCAGTATTCCCAGTATTCCCAGTGTGCCCAGTGTTCCCAGCCTCACAGCCAGGTGAATAACAATCTCACATTGCAGCTCAGGTGTCTTCAGCCTCCCATCCTCCTCGGAGAGCCCCTGCCAAGCACCCAAGCCCACACAGCCCAGTGTGGGATGTCTGTCTGTCTGTCAGTCTGTCTGTGCCCAGATGGATTCACTTCACACACAAAGGCATCTGGTCTCCTCCTCCTCTCTCCTCCAGGCTTGCTGGGGGCTGCAGCACCGGCTCAGGCATCATCCCCTGCCCGGAGGGGTCTGCAGCAAACACGGGACCTGTTTCCCAGCCACACACCCAGCCAGGCTGCCAGAGCCTCCCAAACGCCACCCCACATCCCAACAGCTCAGAAAATAAGGTATCAAGGCTTGAAACAAACCCCAAATCTGCCACTTTGAACTTTTCGGCAACCGGTTCAGAGCCTTTGAAGCTGCATCCCACCTCCCTCCTGGTTCAAACGCCTCCCTCAGCTGGCCAGCACATTGGGACAGCACGTGGATGGGAGGCTGCAGCCCCCTGGCAGACCACCAGCACCACCACAGACCCTCCAGCACCCTAAAAAACCCACCAGCACTTCAGCAGGCCCAGCAACACCCCAGCAATGCCCCAGCACCCCAGGAGACCCACGGGCACTCGGCAGCACCAGCAAGGAGCTGTGCCGCGAGGGAGAACGCTGTGGGGAAGGCGACAGCTGGGGGTTCTTGCAGGGGGGTCACAAACAGAAAGAAGGGATGGGCCGCTGTGGTGAGGCCCCTGGGGTCAGACCCTAAAGGCCGAGGATCTGAGTCAGCCCCAGAGCCGTGACCTTGGCTTAGAGCACTCGCAGCCTTGACTCGCTGCCCGAGGCTCGGCTGCATCCCTGGTGGCTTTTGGCTTGGTTTTCAGGGGTGGGATGAATCACTTCTCCACGCTTTTCCTCCTGCCTGGAAAGGTGAGAAACTGCTAAAGCGCAGAGAAAGCCCCGAAGTCGGTGATATTTCCTGTGGCTTTGCTGCAGGCGCCAGAAACCATCGGAGCCCCGGGGAAAGGGCAGGAGAAAAACTGGTTCTGTCACACAAGTGCTGGGGCCGTGGTGGCAGGGTGACACTGTCCAGCCTCCTGCCTGCACAGGACAGGGCAATGAGCCTGGAGTGCAACTGGGGGCTCACAGACACCCCCCGACCTGGCTGTGGCTCCGCAGGGCTCTGGCGTGGGGAGCAGGAGGGGAAGGGGAGGCAGCGAGGGAGGATTTTACGAGCTGGCACAGGGCAAGTGGCCAGGGACGCCTGAGTGCTGGCCAGGAGCCAGCTCGACGCTCCTGCATTTATTAGGGGACCTGCTGGCTTGCCAGGAAATTACACAACAGTTAAATACTTTATATGCTGAACTAGTTTATTAAGGAACTGCTTGAGATTTTTTCATAGAGGGACCGCTCTGGAAATGAGGATGCTGCGAGCAGGAGCCGGCCCCTGTGAGATGTGGCACAGGCTGTGACACAGGGAGAGGCTCAGAGACACGGTGCTGCTGCTCCCAGGGAACAGGAACACAGTGAGGAGGAGAAAGATTCATAAAACAGGAGATCTCTCCCAGGAGCCTGCAAACAAATGCAGAAGAGCAAATCCCAACAGGCAGCTACAGTTACACATCAGCAAAGTCAGGGCTGCAGCACAGGCTGGCAAACCCACGTGGGTTTTTAATCTGTGAGTGTGGGCAGTGCTGGGCAGAACCCACAGCGGGATAAATCCCACAGGAAATAAATGATTGTTCCGTGCCTGGAATGGACACGCTCCCCCTAGGGCTCCCTGTGTCAGCACTGCTGCCCTGCTGAGCCCCCTGGAGATGGGATCAGACCCCACCGTGCCTTCTCAGGTCTCCACTAATTTTCCATGGATTCAAACCCAGCTCTGACTCAGCCTGGCCTCACGCAGCAGGCAGGCTCCAAAGGCTGCCAGGATGGTAAATGCCAGCACAGCAGCTAATGAGGAATGATCCCTGCAGGTGAGGAGTGACTCAGGTGCAGACCCCGGGCTCGCAGGTGCCAAAGCCAACCCAGATAAATGACAAACAGTAAACCTTGAGAGTAGAAATGAAACAATGCACTGAGTGAGAAGGTGACGGTATGGACTGATCAGAAAAGTCATCAAGGATGTTGCAGATAAACAAAGAAAGGAGAAAAAAAAACCCCCACATTTTCTTATGGTGGGGAAAGAGCGCTGGGCTCCTGCCTGACACCATGAGCTGGTGGCAGAGGGACTTTGCAGAGGGACATGACCACGGCCAGGGGGCTGCACACTCATCCCTGCAACCCACCCAGCCCCAGGGAGCACCCAGCTTTTGGTCAGCAGCCTCAAGCACAGCAGCAATTGTCTGCAGGGGCAGGGAGGGGAGGGCAACCTTTTCTGATTAGGCAGGAAAATCAGGGAGGCTGTAACTGCCAGGGTGGCTCCAAAGGGGAACTCCTCAAAGGAGGGCGTGAAAATCAATCTTAGATTGGACATAATACAGGAAATTATCTGAGATTGGCTATCAGGAAAATGTTCTTCACTTGAAGGGTTGTCAAGCCCTGGAACAGGCTGCTCAGGGCAGCGCTGGAGTCGTCTCCCCTGGGGGATTTAAAAGACGTGGATGTGGCACTTGGAGACATGGGATTTGAGACATGAGGATGTGGCACTTGGGACTGGCACTGGCAGTGCTGGGTTAACAGTTGGACTTGATTGTCTTAGAGGTCTTTTCCAACCTAAATGATTCTGTGAGTCCATGAAAATGTCTCTGCTGACACAAACCAGAAAGGTTTGCGTGGCAGGAGGGGCACAGCCCTGCTCGAGGTAGCAGCAGCCATTCTGCACTCCCAGTGAGGAGCACAGAAAATGAGCTTTCCATGGGCACAGCAACTGTCAGCACAGTGTTTGCATCTCATTGATCACCTCTGGAGGAAATGGGGCCAGTCAGTGTGCTGACCTTTGCAGGGGGGCACCACGCACCCAGCTGTCACCCTGAAAAAGGATTTGTCTGGTTCCCCCAGCCCCCAGGAATCACATCCCTCCAGGACTGCAGGAATGGATCCCCCTTGGCTTTGCCCAGGATTCACTACCTTGCTGCACAAGGCCTTCTCCCAGCGCCTGTGCTCCCACTCCTTTCCCTTCTGGCTTTGAAGACAAGGTTGTGGGAGGTGCTGGTGGAGCCCAGGAGTGCTCTGCCCTCAGCCCCCTCTGCTCCTGGACAATCCAGGCACACACAGCCCAGAGGGCACTAGATCATCTACAACTGCTGCAGTGTCACCAGCAAGGATGTGGCACACAGCAGCTATGGCCACTCACCCATGAAATGTAAATTTAATGTAACTATTTGCAATGTAAAGTGCTTTGCACTTTGAAAAATACGCTATTATTTGTGCCTTTTATTGGAGAGAGGGGGGAAAATATATTCAGAAACAGTCTCTGGTGCGTGTTTGGTTCTTTCTGCCTCCAGAGTTAGGGAGTTTATATTGAAATTTAGCAGCTGTGGGATCTGTGGACCAACAGTGCCATCACCACTAAATCATCTCTTATTTAGCTAATGCCCTTCATCGCTCGCACTCGCCTGCTAAAGCTCCATCTAGAATAGAAAATTACCTGCCAGGCTCCCAGCACACTGGTCAGGAAAATTCCTCCTTCCTCCACTTCCTCCAAAATGCATCATCCTGATAATACCAACAATGTATTTATAAATATTTCAGGACTTTTGGGTTTACTTTTAGGCAGTTATAATATTTTCCCAAGAGTATTTTTTTTTTTTGCCTGGTTTTCATTCCCCTTACCAAAAATGTCCACCTCCAAACAGTGACATCCATTGTGAAGGAATAAATGCATTAAAGACTGCTTAATCCACCACAGTCATGATATTTCATTCTATTTAATATTGTGATAAAGACTTAGCTTCCTAGTTAATATCATGTTAAGGAGCTATTTTTTTTTTTTTACTGTACCATTGTAGGTATTAGCAAAACAAGAAAAAATGTTCACAGAGAGAAATATTTCAATTAATTCAAAATATCACGGATTGGTTTTGTCATTTCCTGACTTTCAAATTCATAGAATCATAGAATTAGAGAATGGTTTGGGTTAGTGGGTACCTTAAAGGTCACCCAGACCCAGCTCTTGTGGCAGGTGGCTGCAAAGGGACATTCATCAGAGCAGAGCCACCCCCAGCCCAGGTGAGCTGCAGGAGCTCCCTGCATCAGCCCCCTGGCACAGAAAGCTGAAGATTGATGATGTGATGGAGATTTTCATCTTTAGTGAGGTAAGAGGCAGAGATAAACACTCCTGGGGGCTGTGAGGCTGGGGGCAGTGGTCTCACACCTCGTGGAGTTTCCAGAAAGCTCCATCTGCTGTCACTGAGGGCTGCACAAGGGGACGTGGTGGCTTTCCAGGGCCTTGGCTCCAGAAGAAAACAAAACTTAACCTGAGCACTCTCTAAGCCACAGCCTTAGTGATGACTGAAAAAAGAAAAGAATTCAAGGGAGAAGAGCAAAATGTGGGTCAGCAAAAGCTGTACAGGTGGTTCCCCTCAATTTGCTGCACCACAAAGGACAGTGGGACATAAAAACCCAGAGCAGGGAAATCCCAAAACCTTATTGCCAGATCTGCAATGCTTCTGGCATAGGAAACCAAGGAACAGAGTGAGGCAGGGCAGCAGAGAACTATTATGAAAAAACATCATTTTTCTGGCTTAAATCAGCGGAAATTGGGAGTTACCAAGGTAAAGCCTAAAGTAACAACTGAAACCAGAAATATCCACCCCAGAAAGCCAGATTGTGCTGAGCTGACCCCAAACATGAGGGTGTTGGTGCAGGTTCCCTCCTTGGGTGCAGAGGTGACACATTTGCACCTGCAGGGGTTTGGGGCAGGGCAGGCTGGCCTTGGGGAGACCCTGCTCATGGACCCCACAGTCTTCACCCCAAACACTGGTCCCAGTGCCCCCAGCAGAGCTGTCACTGCAGGGTCTGCAGGATTCAGACACCCAGGGCTCATGAAGGACCTTGCAAGTGTCCAGGGCAGCTGTCCCCAAGGATGACAGTGGCAGTGAGTTGTGGCAGGCTTGGACTCAGCTCCCCTCACCCCACAGACCCCCGAGACCCGGGGTTATGGGGTCCCAGCACATCCATCATCTCCTTCCCCAGCTTCTGCCACTTTTCTGCCTGGCCTTCCTTCTCATTCAGCACACACAGGGATGGGTTAAAACCTAAAGCCATTTATAGTAATTATGCTGAAGGTTGTCTACAGATAATGCAGCATATAACACTGGATTTGGAAAAAAAAAATCTCCACTCTTAGCTTTAATAAAAGCATTTCAAAGCCCTGGAAGGTTATTTATAGGGTGTGTAAATGTAACTGGAGGGGAGGCAGAGTAAAGGGAGTTCAAAGGGTGTCTGTGAGAAGAAAAAAAAACCCACTGTGTTATTGACACTGCTTCCTGCTTTCTCACACTCAACAACCTTCTTAAAAAAAACTAGAGGAAACAACAACAAGAAAAAAGCTACTGAGAGCTATTTGAGATTAAATAATACTTTTTGACAGCTGGTAGGAAAGGGACTGGTTCTGCATTCATGCTTACAATAGCATGCTGCTCCCAACCCTTGCTGGCATTGTAGAAGCATCTGAAAGCCCAGAGGGAGCTGGGGTCGGGGCTGGCAGGGACACAGGGATGGCAGGGACACAGGGATGGCAGGGACACAGGGGTGGCAGGGACACTGGGATGGCAGGGACACTGGGATGGCAGGGACACTGGGATGGCAGGGACACAGGGATGGCAGGGACACTGGGGTGGCAGGGACACTGGGGTGGCAGGGACACTGGGGTGGCAGGGACACTGGGGTGGCAGCAGGAGGGTGGCTGTGGGAAGAGCTGAGCTCTTTCCTGCAGCATCAGTGGGCTGAGGTGCTCCCACAAGGTTCTCCCTTGGGCCAGCATCCCCCAGCATCACCCACAGCTCCTGGGGTGTCTTTGTAGGATTAGTGGTTTCCATTCCCCCAGGCTGAGCTGGCTCTCTCCATCTCGTGAGGACCCCAATTATTTTGGGATGCAGCTCTGGCCTCCCTGCCACCCTCGCTGCCACTGGGCTTTGGTGGGAGACAGCAGCAGCTGCTGGGGCTGCCCACGCAGGCTCAGCTCAGGATACGTGGGAGAAATTTTCCTGGCAGAAACTTGGCTGTAGGCAAAAATAAAATCCTGTGGTGCCACGGTTTCCTCACGCCTTTGGAGCATCCGTAGGCTGAGCAGGGGGAAGGGGAAGGCTGAGGTCTGCCCTGCAGCTCCCAGCTTCTCCAAGGAGCACCTTCCCACTCCTGATCCCTGGCCATGCCTGGCCCTCAGGAAAGCCATCCTGTGCCCTAGAGAAGAGGCTCAGATTTCTCCTTCAGCAGGCTCACCTGTGCATTCATCCACAGCATTTTCCCTGCAGGATGGTTCCAAAGCCAGGGGCTCACCCCTTTCCTTCTGCTCTGCCTGGGGAATGGCCTGGAGATCTTTGGCCTGGCAAGGAGCTTAGGCAGGGTTGGAACAAACGTTCTCCACTGTAGCAGTAAGGAAATAAAAAACCAGAAGTGATGGAGCAGGAAGAGAGTTAAATTCCTTGCAAGAACCAGCGTGGGGAGGGAAGCACACCTGGATAAGGACAAGGATTTTATCCCTTTGGTTCATCCAGCCCCAAGAGGGAAAGGGAGGCAGGTGTCCTGAAGTTCCACCTGGAAACCTGCCCTGATCCTCCAGAGCTGACCTTCCCACTCCAAACATTTTTGCACTGAGTGCTAATGAAGCTGGAAGGATCAGAATCACGGGGCATGAAAGCTGCACAAACACAGCTCCTGCAAAGAGTCGTCTTCATCTTTTGCCGTCCCCTCAAAATACAAACCAACCAAACCACACGGCACACGGGACTGCCGGCTGAGCAGAGAGCCCCGGGGCACGGAGCCTGAATTCCAAAGGGGGAAAATCGCTGTGGCCGGCCAGGAGCAGCCCGTCAGCCCCGGGCTCTGCTAATGAGCTCTTCCCAGGCGGTTTGGGGCTCCATCCCAGCGCTCCTCTTGCCTGGCTCGGGGCAGGAGCATCCTTGAGCAGAGCGGAGGAGGGTTTGGATGAGCTCGGCTGAGAGGAGCGATGCTGGGTGAAAACATCGGGATCTGAGGCACTCGGCAAAAGCCAGCGTGGTGCAGGGGAGGCAGGGCTCGGCTGGCTGCTCCCCTCGTGCTCCGGAGGGGCAGCCAGCGTGGCGGATATTCATTCATTTTGGGTTAACTATCTTTTCCATTTGTGAGCAGCTTCAATTTTCCTGATGTCTCGGGGAATGGTTTATGAGGAAATAGAGCCTTGAGGGTGGACAGATGGAGAAAAATCTCCCTTCTCAGCGAATTGATCACTCTAATCTTTCATCTGCTCAGCGCAGGCCCGGGCTGCTGGCATGTGGAGGTGGCACAGCTTTACCTGTGCAGTGAGATGGCAGCAGGATGCACAGCACACACCCAGAGCATTCCACCTGACAGAAGGAAGGGGAAAGGAGATGGGAGGGGTTCAGATCCAGAGTCCTGAGCAGCCTCAGGGTTTGCCCACAGAGAGCACTGACAGAGATTTAATTGCTGCCCTTGCCCCCTCCCTCTGCTGCTGCTGTTCTGGGGCACGGAGGAGCTTCACATCACTGCTGCTAATAAGGAGAGAAGAGAAACCCGCTGTCCTTGTTATTGAGCATTTGTGTAACAACACATCCACACCACAGGCTGTAACCAAAACTCTAACAGTGCTGGCAGGGACACACTGTGGGATCTCCAGAGCTGAGGAAGGGGTTAAATAAACAGGTTCTGGGAATGGTTTTGACACAGATCAACCTGCCTGAGGGCAGGAAAATAGACCTTGCAAAGTCTGTTCCCTTCTGGTATTCCCTGATGCATTGACATCACAGATACATTTTTCCTTGCCCAGTTCTGCAGAGTTCTGAGGTTGCTGAAAACATGACCAGCTCAAGCTGGTACCTGTGGAAGAAACATCTTCCCTCAACGGGAAACACTGGTTAGCTGGCATTGAGCAAAATAAATTAAAAAGGAACAGGCAAGGAACCATCCTGATACCCCAAATTCAACCAGCTCTGTGGGGAGGAAGCTGAGCCTGCACAGGGTGTAATTCAAGTGCCTGCCCCCAGACCAGGTGACTCATTTGACCATCACTCTTCTGGTCCCCAGACAGTTTCTCAGTCCTCCTCCTCCTCCCTCAGGACTCACTTTTCACTTCCAGGCTGTCCAAGGTGCTCAGGAGAGCAGCCCCAGCTCAGCTGAGCCCAGCCTGCTCAGTGCTGGCACCCAGCACGGCAGGACAATGGCCCAGCCATGGGAGGGCTCTGGCCAGGATGTCCAGCAGCAGAAGTGAGTCCAGACCTGGGGTGAGCACATCCCTGGGAGGCCTGTTGGTCAAGCCACGGGGTGAGGCAGCCTCTGAGCCACACCCAGGGAGATCCCCCACATCCTCCTCTCCTTTGGCTCCAGCCGCTCCCACGACTCTCAATTAACATTTAGGATTTCACTGAATAGCTGGCTGATTTATTTCATTTCTAGGGCCAGTAATTTATGGAAATATATTCTTAAAAATCAAACAGAATGCACTTTACTAATAGCTGGGCCATTCTCTGACATTTTGCAGAGTAAATGAGCATTTGTGCCCAGTGGCGTGTTGTCCCACGACTGAACCCCTATAAAGGGCTTCAAAAATATCTATTAGCCAAGCTCATTAGCTTAAATATCATTAAAATAAATTACATTTCTCTACACATAGGCCCCAAAGTGAACACTGCTTTCAGTGGTTACAGGTCAAACGCTCACTTACTCTAAGGACTCCGTGCTGAAAATAGAAAGGGTGTTAAAATTAGCATACACATCTGCAATGGTACAGAAATGATGGGCCCGTGCCTCACTGATCAGTTTAAAAGCGTTAACATTGCATATGCAGATTTTTCTTTTCCAGAAAAATCAACGTAAAGATTTCCTGCTGGTTCTGTGAACGTTAAAAAGATCTTTACCTTTATTGTTCAGCTTTTTAGATTTATTCATGTACCCATTTCTTCTGCTTGGAGACCCAGCTTAAGGGAATAATTCAAAGTGGGTTTATTTTGGTGTAGCTCAGTTTCTCCCGTGTCTGGTTTCAGTTCAGGGGGGTGGTTTGTTTATTTTCCCACTAACCAGGCATAAAATAAACAAAAGTAGCACCAGCTCCATTGAAACCACACCAGCTCAGTGAGGCTGATTTAAACCACTCCCCATCAGCAGGGCTGATTTACAGCCCTGCATCCCGCTGTGCTCCACACTCTCTGCCTCCAGCAGCTGCCACCAAGGGACATGCCAGCCCTTGCCCCCAGCCAGGACGTGGCAAAGGGCTCCCTGGTGGCCACAAACCCATTCTCTCGCAACAAACAAGGCAGGGGTACCTGCAGATGATGCAGCAGCAGGCAATGGACCTTCAACCCACAAAGCAAATATTTTTGAAGAGCAGAGAATCTGATGATTTAAGTTGTGGCAGCTTTGCTGAACCCAGGCTGTCCAAAGGGAGTTTGTCCTTCTCTTTCTTGTTATGCCTCAACACAGAGCTGTTTCCAAAACTCTAAATAGTTGCATTTGTCTGATTGTAGGGGCTTAAAAGGCTGGAGAGGGACTTTTCACAAGGATTGCAGTGACAACCTGAAGGAGGGCAGGTTTAGATTGGACACTAAGAAGGAATTCCTCCCTGTGAGGGTGGGCAGGCCCTGGCACAGGTGCCCAGAGCAGCTGTGGCTGCCCCTGGATCCCTGGCAGTGCCCAAAGCCAGGCTGGACACTGGGGCTGGAGCAGCCTGGGACAGTGGAAGGTGTCCCTGCCATGGCAGCAGAGATAGAACAGGATGGTCTTTAGGATCCCTTCCAACCATTCTGTGATTCCATGGTTTTTATTAGAATACAGAAGTTAATAGGATGCAGTGGCATCACCCAGGACATAACTGGGGAGGGGTTTGATTGCAGAGAGGTCCCACAGCCCCTTGCTGTGCTCTACTCGAGCCCGTGTTACGGGCAGAGAGATCCAGGGTGGCTCCAACAGCCCTGGGCTGAATTTGCAGAAGTTCAAGTCACTGATGAATAATCTCGACACAGCACAGTGAACACAGCAAGCCACAGAGTGATTTTCACAGCCAGCTCCTGGCAGGCTGAAGCAACAAGACCTTCTGACCTCGAAAGAACACCCTCCCAAAACGCTGCTCGGGCAGGTACCTGCACCCCAACCCCACAGCTGCTCTAACTGCAAACCAGGGCTGCATCTGCCACCTCGGGAGAGAAAAGCACCTTAGTCCCAAAGCAAATTTGTGCCTTGCTATTCTCAAAGCATCCCGTGAGTTGTATTTTCCTTGTTAGCAGCACCTCGAGAAGGTTGCTGGCAAGGTAAGAGAAACCCAGCACTGAGGTCCCCCCGTCCGGGCTGTGACAGATTGCTCGGAGAAACAACGTGGTGATTGAGGAGCTGGACTAATCACAGCAATTGATATAAATTACCGTGTCAGCTACACCGATGCCGCAGTCTGCAGGTTCACACCTCATTAAGCTTCCAAGTGCCAAATGAATCAACAGGGTTCAGCAGAACCATTCTTAATTAATTGTTGTAGCAATAGGGAAAAAGTGACGGAAAAAGAGAATCAGAATTCCCGGCGCAGTCGGGCGGGCTCGCACGGACCGAAACTCTGCTCCGGTTTAGAGTTTGAGATTAAAGACGCCCACAGATTAATCTCAGCCAGCAAAGAATTGCCAGGGGCTGGTTCTGGACTAGGGTGGAGTGAAAATTCAGGCTGGCGACTTGCAGGCGTTTTTCCTCGAGTTGTGCAGGGTGTTTTGCATGGAGCTCTTCTGTCGCCTGTGAAACCTCGAGGTTTCGATTTCCCACCCCACCCGCAGCGGGCAGAGGCCACTGCTGGGCACCTCGGAGCCTCTGGGGGCTGATGGAAATTGCAATTCAGCAGCTTATTTTTAAACCAGATGTGTCCATTTTTTTTTTTTTTTTCCCAAAGCAAGATGCAAACTTACCAGCCAGGGAAGAGGCCAGGAAAGCTGTGGTCTCACCTCTGGCCAAGCTCCCAGCCTCTTTCTCCATGGGCTCCACCGTGCCAGGCTGCTGGAAAGACACAAAGTCAAGCTCGGGGCGGAACAGCAGCAGCAGCCACAAGTGAGTTTGAAAAGCAAAGCACTCTCCAGTCACGGTGTCCTTGTCCTCACCGGGCCTTTCCTGCAGCACATGGCAGCGCCCAGCAGTCCCATCAAAGCTCAGGGAATGCTGAGGAGAGGCCAGCACAGCCTGCGGGCTCACGGCATCTCCTGTGGCTGAGCACAGAGCCAGCCTCCACAGACACTTCTTGGGGCATCTTTGGGATGGATTCCACCCAGCAGCAGCATCCAGCCCCCCGAGCAGAGCTCCAGCAGCAGGCCCGTGGAGCGGATCCAGCCGGGACCGCGGCCTGCGCGCCCCGCGCTCTCCAGGGAGGGTTGGGTGTCTTCTCCTGCCTTCCCTCACTCATTCCGCCGGCTTAAAGCCTCCCTGGAGCTCCCAGCTGCTCACCACACAGCTTGTAATTGCGTGTGTAATGCGAGGGGCAGTTCAGCACTCAAACCACATTCCCAGCCTTGGATGTCTCCGGGTATTTGCACTTTCCCCACCGCTGCCACTCATCCTGCCCGTTTTCCCTGATCTATAAAACATCCCCCCGGTACTGATAGCCCTGCAGGGCCCTGAGAGCTTGTAGCTGTCACTGCTTTGCTCCAGAGTTCAGGCCCAGTTACACCAGATCCCCCAGTTTCTCTGCACCACTGTAATCCCAGTGATTTGCCAGCAAAATGTAAATTGAAGAGAAAAATAGGATATGGACACGGATTTCACCTCTTTCCTGCTTGTGGCTGGGGAACACCACTGCCTGGCAAAGGAGCTTTACTGCTGGAATCTTCAGAGATGTGGGGTGCCAGGAGTGTAAGGGAGGTGCCCATGGTCACTCAAGAAAACAGAGAAATGAGTCAAAATTACCCTTCTTCATCCCTCATGGTGCCTGGGGTGGGATCCAGTGGAAACACCCAGCCAGTTTCAAGGTTGTTTTAAAGCGACATTAGCAGCCAGGAAAAGCTGATACTGCAGCTCCAGCCCTTTCTGCAGGGCCTGGTTGGGTCAGAGCCCAAGGGGAAGGAGGATGTGGATCCCTGAGCAGCCACACGCCCAGGGCTGGGCATTCCCAGCACAGAGCCTCCTGCATCCCCACAGACACGTGCACCAGGGGCTGCTCCACATTATCAATGAAAATATCTTCCCATGACTCCAAAATCCAACAGATTCTCCTAATGGACTGGTGTGTGACTTTCCTCACACTGAATCACTTCTCCTACCGAGCTAAGACATCACTGTTCTCTTTAACTTCTCTTTTCCCCATATAAATCTCTTCTTAATTAATAAAGCCAACAATTCTTTAAGGAAAAAATATCTAAACCATATTTCTAAGCCTCAGAATTACTGTTCTAGCAACTAGCAGTAGTTAAAAAAATATATTGATTGTGGTTTGAGAAAGAGGTTTTGATAAAGTTGGGTCCAGAAATACTTGTATTATAAATATTTATATTATAAATATTTTGTTCTCTTACACTTATTACTGCAAATCAGCGTGATAACATTTCTGCCCTTGTTTTATTTTAAGGGATTTGAGGTGCAAATTGGAGGATTAGCAATCCAAACAGAATAGCAAGGATACAAACAGGCTTCCAAGCCCAAGCTGCCAAAGAGCGTCTGTTCTCAAGCGAGGAGCCCAACACAGGAAGGCAGGTTCTTGTGTGGAAAGTCTCTTCACACCTTAATTACAGCTCCTGCCAGCCACTTCAGCTCTGGAGTGGGATGTTTTCTCTGGTGGGAGGATGCCATTAGCACAAGGAGCAGCATCCAGGGAAATCACCTCTCAGGGGAAGCTCCTCAGGCTTCTGTTTTTAGCCACTTTTAAAAGCAAATTGATTAACACGCACACACTTGTGTGGGCACACTCACGCCCTTCCCCGCCCCTGCTGCCTTTGCACTGACACCCAACAGCTTTGCAGTTTATAATCAAAGTGTGATTTAGGACTTTCCATCAGGGTCATTAAGAGCAGGGTATTAAGGCTCCACAAGCTGTTTCAGCTATCAGAATCCTGGAATATCTTGAGTTGGAAGGGATCTGTTCAGATCACCCAAATGCAGCCCCTGTCCCTGCACAGGACACCCCAAGAGTCCCACCCTGTGCCCCAGAGCATTGTCCAAACCTGCTGCCTATAAACAGATTCAGGAAAGGTGTGTGACTGCAATTATTCATGGCTCAAACCTTCAGGATTTCAGAGAATAATCATGTTAGCACCAGTATCTTCTTGGGATAGAGACTCACCCCACTTTTTAGGCATTGCTACTCCCCCTACTCTCTGAGAGCCTCCAGCCCCTCCTCCCCGGGGGCCGATGGGGTTTGCTGTGGGACACCTGAAGGTAAAAGGCAACTTTCCACTGGCGCCCCCGGCCAAATCCTTGTCTAATCCTTCACACCGTGGCTAAAGGACTGGAGCAGTGCCAGGCGCCTCGGCTCAGTTTCACAGCTCCTGCAGCTCTTTGATGCAGCCCGTGTGGATGCAGCTGGGATCCTCCCCCAGGGCGCTGCAGGATCACCTGGACACGGCCGAGCCTGCACAGATGGAGTGTGACTCCTCACAGCACTGCCCCACGGTGCAGAAACCCACAGGAAAGTGCTAATGCGATTTAAAACACCCCGGGATACACACCATGGGTTTGATTTTGACGGTGTTCTCCCTCCAGGTGTGTTATTCCCAGCCCCTGTGTGCTGCTCGTCGGGATAGCACACAGCAGGCTCTGGGCAGTTTTTATCCCTCAGGTATTTTCCAGCTGGACTAACAGACTGATTTGCTGAGTTACCTGCTGGCAGCAGCAGGAAGCAGCAGGAGAACCAGCAGCACATTACCCTACTGCCACCCCTGATCCATCAGCCATCCGGGAGCGTGACAGGGAGAAGCAGCTGTGGAGGAATAAAGCTCCTTGTTCAGGACAGCAGCTACTGACAGCTCATCCCATGCTCTCCTGCTTCTCTCTGCTCCCACAGTCCTGAGCAACTTCTTAAATCCACAGCACTTTGCTTTTTTTTTGTAATGTCATCACTGGAACCCAGATTCACAGCTTGGATGCTTTGACCTTGCCTGCTGCACTCCTACATTCGGATTTCAAAATTAATCATCTAATTCCAGGTAAGTGCTGTTAAATTCGGCCGAATGGGGCATGAATCTTGCTGGATGGGAAATGCAGGTCTCTGCAGTGAGATGGATGAAGCTCTGCTACGCTCCCCGTTTTGTTTCAAGGCTTCAGTAGCAATTGCCTGCTCTAATTCTGGATGGGAAGGCTCGCTGTAGGGTAATTAAGCACGTGGGGAGCTCAGGAGAGCTGCCTGCCAGCACCTGGCAGTGGGATTCCCCTTCCAGAGGCACCTGCACTAAATGGTAATTCCTTCCCTCCATTTCCCTCTTCACTCCCGACGCTTCTCCCGGCAGCTCGGAGGAACAGATGGAGCAATCACCCTCCTCCTCTCCCAGCACGGACCCCTGCTGCTACCCAGCGCCTCGTGCACTTGTAATACACATAATTAGGCAAATCAATGGACAATGCAGCATATTAGAGGAGGTGGAGTTACATCAAGGCAAAACACGGATCCCTATTTATTTACTGCAGGAAATGGGACATTTCTGCCTAATTGCCAAGAACTGCGGACAGGAGTGAAATGGAATCACAGCCCCGGGCAGGCAGGGTGCAGCCAGCAGGGCACTCACCTGGGCTGCTCGGGGCACAGCTGAGGGGAACTCGGTCTCATCTTGATTTTCTGTTGATTTTCTGCTTTAAACATCTCATTACCATTTATGAGCTACACTCCCCAGCCTCTCACACGTCCATAATTAGAGAGAGGGATGTTTGCAGCCATCCACCCCACCACTGACTCCAGGCCAAAAGCACAAGCTGAAGGCTGCAAAATGCAGGCAGCAGCCATGCCTGCCGTCCCTGGGAAGCCAAGGGCTGAGGCAAGGGCCGAGCACACACAGCTGCTGGCTCCTGGCAGAAGTGGCTGCTGAACCTCGTCCTCCTGTGGCTCCCCAGGCACAGCTTTGTTTAAGGTCAGCGCTGGCTCGGTGCTCCCTGCTCAGCAGCTCCTCTGCTCTGCTTCCCCAGCCTGTGCAGCTCCCACCCCGTGGAAAGCAGGACATGGTGAGGTCTCACCATATCCCAGTGGCAGAATGAGAAAAAAAAATTAAATATATTGAGATAAAGAACAGGCGTGCTACAGATGAGCATCCTGTGAGCAGTGCTGCAGCAGGGTAACACTCAGAAAGGAGGGTTCCACACGGAGAAGAGGGGTACAAACCAAATCGATGATGAGGGAGAGAGGCTTTTACATTTCTTCAAGGAAGGTGATCCTCCTGCCAGGAGGAAATGTCAGGGATCTGTTTCCAGGTCTTGCACACACCCAGTGGGTTTTTTCCTGGGTTATGGACTCAAAGTCAGCTGTACCCCAGGACTGCCTGAGAAAAGGATCTGTCCCAGAGAGCCACCAAAGCCTTGTTCAGGTGGAGCTGAGGCCTCACAGATGGCCTGGAGAGAGGCCTGCGAGGTGTTTTATGGAGGCACTGACACACAGTGGAACAGAGGCCAAGCCTTCAGACACAATACATTTTTTAAGATGTTTCTGGGATCTAATTTTGGCCAGCTTTGTCAAATTTCTGGGATGTAGAGGAGCAGTGACTGCAGCTAGTGTGGGTGAGCACCCAAACTCCCAAGGCACTGATGGCCTTGGATACTGATACAGAGAAAGGTATTTAAGAATACATCAGAAATAGCAGATTTTAGCTTCTTGCCCTTGCTCTGCACAAGTCAGTGGCAGACAGAGGAATCTCTGGTGCCAGATTTGAGTTTCACTCCTTTTTACTCTATTTCTGTGCTCCCCTTCCAGAGTCTGGACCTTCCCGAGTCAGGCAGCACATCAACATTAAAGAGAGGGACTGACCACAGAGCTCCTGGGGTCACTGGGGAGTGACATTGTCACCTCCTGACCTTGCTGCTTTTTAGACCTGAAACTTTTTGTCCTTTTTCGTGCTTATCACTTCTCCCACAGAAATTAGCTGCTCTTGGGTCAGAGCTGTCCTTCACTGAGCTCTGCCAGCATCTCAGTCCTCACCTAAGGGACTCAGATCTTGTTTTTGTCTCCAAGCATCCTCAGTGCCACCAAATGTGCTCAGTTGCTGCAGTATGGTGGCTTCTGATATGAGGAAAACATTTAAAGAAATGCAAACCAACATTACCAAGTGCATTTTGGATCTGATCTCAGTCAGGTCACCAAATTCAGCATTTGTTGAAGCAAGACTGTTACTTCTCCAAAACCTAAGGTTGTAAAAACAACCTGAGTTATGGGTACCACAATACTACAAACCCAGAGTTGTGTCAGTGCAAAATCATGCCTCACATGTGCCCACGTGTATGAAAAAGGGGAGGAACAGATCCATGGCAGGCTCAGGAAACACTTGGGTGACTCAGACAACTGACACCGTTTGTTTGTTTGTTTGTTTGCTGTGAAGGTATAAACATCACCCGCTGCAGAACGGTGCAGGAAGGCTCTGCAAGGTCCCGTGGGACACTTTCCTGGGGCTCACCCTGCTCCCTGCAGGCACCCCGCCCTGGGGCACCCTCTGCTCCCCGTGCCAGAGCCACCACAGCGGCTCCACATTCATTTTCCTCTCCAGGCTTATCTCCCCCCGGCTTTGGAGTGCATTCTTCCTTATCTCGGAGACAAATGGCCTCCACGGAGAGCTCTAAACAGCAGAGCAATTTATCTGCCTGACATGTGTTTCCCTGTTTGTTTTCTGCAGCCTTGAGCCATCGGCGGGGCTGTGACAACACTCAGCTGTGGCACTGGTGGAGGGTCACCGGCCCCTTCACTCGGGGCTGTGAATCGATGCCTTTGCCAGATTTATCATTTATTGCAGTAAATCAAGTCTAATCGATGCTTTCTTATTTTGACATGCAGCAAAGCTTTTCACAAATCTGTTTGGAATTAAGAAAAGCTAGGGGAAAAAAAAAAGATACTTAATCAATTCAGCTCTAATTTTTAATTTGGGGAAAGAGGAAAATGTGGTACTGTTCCCATGAGAAAAAGGAATAAAAATCAAAACCTGCTTCTGTTTAGCTCCTTCTGATGGTTTCCAATATTTCACTTGCTGCTGTTAACACCTCAGTTGTGAAGAACTACATAAAAAGGGATGTCCCTAAGACACCTCCATCCTCTTCCAGCCAACTCCTGGATGCAAAAGGCCTCCTCCCCTCCCTTCTATGGAAAAGTGACTTCTTAGGAGTTCCCTTTTTGTGTGTTTGGGTTTTTGTTTTGTTTTCCTGAGTGTTGATACTTCACAGACTCAGTAAGCCTCAATTTTGGCTAAACAGCATTAAAGCCCCACTTTTCTTTTAGAAGTGTCTCTGTGCATTCTTTCTGGAGAAGCAAAGCTTCCTCTTCACACAGACACTGCTCACCCTGAGCACCCCACGTGTGCTGGGCAGCTCAGCCTCAGGTGAAATTCCAATCTCTCCACATGCAAAAACCTCACACCCCACCCCTACAGAGGTCACAGAAAATCGCCATCAATCAACCCACAACAATCAACACCCCTTATCAGCTCCACGACCAGAAAACACAGAATTTTACACAGCTTTCTCCAGGCCCTGCTCAGCTGCAGAAGTTGCTGAGTTCACCCCTGGAATTTGGGGAGAGCAGGGCCATTGCTCTTTTCTCCTGAAGTGCATTTCCCCCCCTTCTCTCAGCCTTTGGCAGCTCCAGCGTGGATTTTATTGCTGGCATTTAGAAGAGTAAGTGCTCCCTGCCACACAGGATGGGAAAGGTTTCACCCCCAGGGAACAGAACACAGAGACTGATTAAGGGACCAGCAGGTATTTAAGAACATAAAAAATATTGGCAGGTGAGGGTTGCAGCTCTCACTGAGCAGGAGTTGGTGCAGGAACAGAGCTCACCTGCTGATTTCCAGCAGGGAACAGCACTGGGGAAGAATAAGTCCTTTAGCTTAGGATTTTTATACACTTTTAAATAGAAAAAAAGGTTGAAAAGTAATCAAAACTTGCTTCTCCAGAGGAGTGAAGCAGATGCTCCTGTTGGGTCTGTGCTCCTGCTGAGCCAAACGTGGTGGTCCATGTTCCATCCTCCCAAATCCTTCTGCAGAAATTAGCTAACAAAAAAGCAGATAACTGGGAGCAGCCACCTGATTTCAATGACATAAATTAGCTAACAAACTGCATTAACCTGACTGGATTATTTGAACATTTTAAAGGAAAGAAAAGGATAAAGTTGGCCAAAGGTGTGGGCCAGACTAACAAAGCCAGGACTACCCAGGCTGGGTTTGCTCTCAGTCCTGTCCCAAGACACACAAACTGTGCTGTTCCTTCACTCTGGTTAACACTGCTGTGGTGGAACTGAGAGTATCTGCACAGAAATACTAAATAATTGAGATTTCAGTTCTTTAAACAGCAACAGATGTGTCCACACATAGAAACATTTTAAAAACAGTACAAAAGAATGAATACGTGACAAAGCTGCTGAAAGAACTTATGGAAGAACTGCAG
Organism: Cettia cetti; assembly: GCA_013401135.1. Taxonomy (NCBI): domain Eukaryota; kingdom Metazoa; phylum Chordata; class Aves; order Passeriformes; family Sylviidae; genus Cettia; species Cettia cetti. The sequence continues at coordinate 41,883 of VZUI01038913.1, read as the reverse complement.
AAATATAAACTTCTGTCTTTAGACATAAAAGACAACCATTGGATCTTGTATTGATGGCATAGAAATTGCCTTTATTTTGTACAAAATAATATAGAATTTATATAATTTAAAATAATTTGCTATCATTATTTAAACCTTTAAACTTATAACCATTATTTGAAGTGGTTAGCTATGAAGCATTTTAAAGTAACAGTATAATGCCATAAACATGTTTATACAAACATAATGAGGATATTTTTCAAGTAAATCTCAATAACTAAAGAAAATTAAAATGAGTCATTTCAGTTGTATTTGATTAGGACATCATTCTATCACTGAATAAGCTTAATGAAAACTGTTTCTAGAAGTTTATTGAAATTATACATTCTCACATCAAATATGAGACTTGAATTGGAGAAAAATAAAAATTAACTGTGACAGTATCACATAGTCCTATCAATTCTTTTCAGAGCAGTCTTGTCCTCCAACAACAGAAAAGAAAAACATCTTTGTGCAGCACAGGACAGCCTTGGGACAGCTCATTATAAAACAAGCTGGGAGCTTGTGGGGTCACACTGTGCTCCTGCACAGTCCTTTAGTCTTCATCTTCATTTGTGCTGCAGAGAAAAAGCAACGGGTTTGGCTTGGGAGACACCTCCAAGAAATTTCCCTTCCCAGCAGCATCTCCTGAAAATCTGTCAGCCCCGGGTAGAGGGCTTTCTTCTTGTTCCTGTGAAATGCAGCCTGCAGTAGCCAATCCTTCAGGCAGCTCTGAAAGTCTCATTGCAGAGTGGATTTGCATTTCTAATTCTTCTACCAGTTTTCCAGGAGGAGTGGCAGACTGCAAGGAAACCTTTGATTTCCCATCACTGACCTCCATCGCCGAGCTGTTTGTGCCCTGCCTTAATCCATGACAGTCAATAAGTGGAGCTGTCCTCTCCTCCTGGAGCATGCCTTGCAAAGAATTTATTTCCCCATCTTCACTGGTCGAGGACTCCTGCTCATCTGAATCAGAGCCTTCTGTCTCAGATGATGAAGTGCTGCTGGATTCTTCAGAGTCACTCGTCTCCGACTCGGAGCAAAGCAGCTGTTGCTTGGAAACTGTGCCAGCAGCTTTTAACGCCTTCTCTTCCTCCTGTACCAGCACTGCTGCTGCTTCCAGCTCCTCCAGCTCCAGCCCCATGTGGGCCTTGCTGAGCCTGCTTTTCTGCAAGGACTCACAGAGTGCAGCCAACTTTTTTGACCTTTAACAAAGAACAAGATATGTTATTGAACCTGACAAACAGAACTTTCCCATTCGATAACGAGAACACGAATCTTAAACATGGTATGCTAACAACTTTCTTCTTCCACCCTGATTGTAAAAGAGGATGTTACAGGAAGAAAAAAACAAATCAGAAGGATTCATAATTGCAATTATTTTGGGTAACTTCTCCCACAAGGTAAGACAATATCCCACTGAAAGGCTTTGAGGATAGCTTCCTGAATGATCCTGCTGCTGGATGAAGCAGAGATTTCAGGACAAACCTTTTCAAGTTTGCTGTCTTTAGCAGCACACTCTGCAGCACAGGGCTGGCTGGCTGAAGTTTATGTGCAGCAAAACCATTTTGGTTTCCTACCCTCCCAGATATATCTGTGAAATGCATATGAACAAGAGAAGAGGGCTGATTTGTGATCCATGCTCCTCCTCTCCCACCCAGCCTGGTGCTCCCACAATCACAGGAGATGTTCAACAACTCTGCCTGCAGATGTGCTTCACCCTTCACTTGGAATTCAGCTGAAATGTAATTCAGCAGGAGTAACAGGACCATTCAGAGAAATGCCCCTAATAAAGCAGACACACCACATGGGCTTCAAAGCTCTGGTCCAGCCCCATCCATTTCCTCCAGTGTTGGAGGCCAGCACGTGCTTTACCAGAAAAGGGCACCACGGATTTATAAATAGAGACTAAAAAGCAAGAGAGTGCCTCAAAATGGAGGGGAGTGAGGGCAGAGGGGAAAATGGGTATTAAAACCCAAACATACATCCTGTTTCTTGTTGTGGAGTTGTGCCTCAGACTATCAATCAGCTTTTCACCACTTCCTGCAGCAGCAGGTCTGCTATAAATCCTGCAGTAACTGACTGGGTTTCATTTCCTCTGCCAGAGCTGGGAACCTGCAAGGCACGACACACTGACACTGGAGCAGGGAGCTGAGGATGGAACACACAGATCCTGTGAGGCAGAAGTTAAAGCACTCCTTCTCTCACTTGAATGATTTTAAACATCTTTATATTCCATTTCCCAGGGGGCATAATTACTCAGTATAATATAGATGCTTCCACTTTTTTTTTTTGTTGTTGCTCCTAAAGGAATTGTATTTTTAAGTGGCGGAAGGGAAATTCAGTGCAGCTTCTTACACGTTTTACAGACACTGCCACATTTAAATGCTTTAAAAACTTGGAATAAAACACACTAGACTTCCTTAGTTCAACCCACAGACTAGAGGTTAACTAAGAAGTAACTTTCCCAGAAGTAAAGCAACAGAAAATAATTTCATATTTCTAGAATTTTCAAATCTAAAGCTAAGAATTAAATGCAACATGATCCCACCAGCCTCTAATAAAAAAAAAGGGTACCAAATTTTAAAAACGTATTAGACTCATGTTTTCTTTCTGGCAACTTCCATTTTTTTTGTCAAGTACTTGCATTTTTCTCAACAAGTTATGAGGGATTTGAGAAATTGCCAACCTAATTGGGAACAAAGCAAGCATTCTCCCTGCTCCATCAGTAAAGAGAAAGGAAAAGAAGCCAAGTGATCCACGGAGAGGCAGGTAGGTGGGAACAGCACAAGTGGCTGCAGGGAAATCTTCCTGAGCACACTGGGGAGAAGCTGATTTATACCCTGAATCACAAGAGTTCATATCCCTTTCAGAAAGCATTTTGCTCTGCTTTTAAACAGCCTCTTTCCTTCCCTCTAACTCTGTGCACGTGCCCCGTTCCCGTGCGAGAGCTGCTCAGAGGATGAGGGTTCAATTCCTGCTCCTCTGCAGCTCCCAGGCTGCCCACAGCCACAGGAGCTCCCAAGGCTGGCTGTGCCCTGGCACAGAACCTGCTCTGGCCCTTTGATGTGGTTCCCTTCAACTCCACCATCAGCAACTCACCACACACCCTCTGGCACAACAATTTCCCCCAGTTCCCACTGCCTGTGCCACCTGCCCATTTCCCTGCTGCCATTAGGACAGAAAAGCACTTTTCAAAGTCCTATTTCTCCCCACACTTCCATTGTACCTGTCAATTTGTTTCCTGATTTTTTGTTTGGGTTTTTTTTCCTATTTTTTCTACCTTTTCATGCCCCCTGCTCCAGCCTCTCAGTCCTTTAAATTCTCTCCATCTCCTTCACTACTCTTATAATAGAGTTTATATAGTAAGATACAGAAACCTATAATAAGATACAGAAACATATCACAGAACTGCATCAACTATTATGGAGCTGTGTGACCTAATGTGCTTTTTTGGCATTAATAAATACTTTGCTGTGTCCAGGTTACCTAATGCCAAATGTTGAGGAAGAAAAGTACACAGTGATAAACTTGTTTGACTCAGCACACATTATGCTACTAAATTCAAAGTGGTTCTGCTGACAGATAAAAGAATGATCTCCCTAAAGCAATTAAGTTGGTTTTTCAGCTCTCAGCCACATCAGGTGTTTGATGTCCCTGCTCATTGCAGGGGGGTTGGACTAGAGAAAGGTCCCTTGCAACCCCAAATATTCTGACTCTACAAAAAAAGTCTTGTTTCAGTTTTCTCAATAGGTCAAATGCTTCTTCCCAACTTGCACTCTGCTCATCCTGCCTCTATCAGAATCTACACAGCTCAACTTTTCAATATGAGAAACTCCAAACTGTCACCCCTTCACAATTTTATCCATAAACCCAAAAAACTCCACTCTCCAACTCTGCAGTCTTATATTTAGAAATAAAACCAAACAACAAAGAACACTTGAAGAACAGGGTTGTTTCTTTTCTGCCCCTTTGCAAAGGACTAAGAGAATTACAATTAGTTCATCTCCTTTAAGGCAATTACCTAATTTGAAGGAGAACAGAGTTTCAGGAGTGCATTTTACATCAGCCTTAAGAAAAGGTAGCAGCACTCCCTGGACAAAAAACAAGGCAAACAGATTAAAAAGCTGCTGGAATGGAAATGCTTCCAAAGGGAGAACGTGGCTGAGTTGATGGATTCCCAAGGTGAAAGATAAGCAACAATTCAGGAAAACAAACCAGAGATACCAGAAAAGAGATCTTGTGTATGAGAGACCTGCAGTAAACAGGCCCTGCTGTTTCCAAAATCTTTTGAGTAGTGTTTGAGAGATTAGACAGCAAATACTTTAATTTTTCAAGTATGATTAATGGAATCCATGATTACTTTAAGACATGCTCATTCAGTATGCACATTTGTGGTAATGATATCTTATTATTATGGTAATAGTGTTCTTACATAAACATGCATAATAGGTTTTAAAGGTGCTACACATGATAATTATTAGTTATCACGATGTCAGTTGCTTAAGGAAAATGTTTAATTACAGGTTAAACTGATCAGATGCATGTTTTGTTTAATGCATAGCTTTGAGGAACAGATAAGAGAAGCATCTCGGGGCTTGTCCATGTAGTCTAGAATTAAAATTCCAAGACAGAACTGCAGTAATCCTTGTCTAGGCACAGGAGAGTTTCTTCAGGTGCTAGAAGAAGGAAAAAAATCTTGTTCTACAGATCTTAGATTATAAAGGAGTGAAACTGGGCTGAAAAGAACAAAGAATCAAAGAAGATTTAGCAAATAAAGGGAGATGGATAGAACTCTGAGAAAAATAAAAAGAGGATTATGGCAACAGGAAAGGGAAATCATTAGAGGTTTACAGCAGAGGCCACCTGTGGCAGCATGAAGAGAAGAAGATTGCACTGACTGCAGGACTGGGGCAGGAGTGACAGCCAGGCTGGGAGCAGAGCAGGACACAACTCCAGGGAAAGCCAAACTCCTGCCAGCTCCAGTTCTGCTCTCTGTTCCAGGGAGTACAGACAGCACCAGGAGCTGAGGAGCCAAGACAGCTGTTATCTCCAGAACATAGAGCTATGAGGAAGAAGTCTCACTGCAGACAGACATCAGGGATTTGATTATTGCACATAAGCTGGAAGGGAGGACAAAAATCAACCCAGTCACTGACAATAAAAAACAAATGCAGGACTTGGAGTGTGGGGTACGTCCAGACACAAAATCATCTAATTTTTCCCAAATGATGAAGAAAAAAAAAATAATTATGCTTCTTTCACTATGTCCATCAGTCAGCACTACAAAAGGAAGGTTTAAAGAAAGGGTGTTAATAGCTCAGACCTTCCCATCTGCCTGGCACTTCCCTGACACGCACTACTCTTGTTTTAGCAGTTGTGTTAAAAAGACAAAACAACTCAAAGAGAACTTGAAAATATAAAAATCAGCAGTCTGCTCCTCATTCTGAATGATGGTGGCTCTGCATACTCAATCACAGCAGGGGAATCACAGATCTAAAACATTCTGCAGATTTGCAAACACAGGAGTGAATGGCACTGCCCAGAGCAGCTGTGGCTGCCCCTGCATCCCTGGCACTGCCCAAGGCCAGGCTGGACAGGGCTTGGAGCACCTGGGACAGTGGAAGGTGTCACTGGTTGCAACTGGCTGATCATTAAGGTCCCCTCCAACCCAAACCATCCCATGGTTCTGTGAAAGATTCACGCTGGCAGCACAGCCTCCTAAAGCTGAGGCTGGAGCCAGTCACATCCCCCTGTGGAATGGAAAGCGACTTCTCCTGCACAGGCACAAGCTCCAGCTTGCTTTTGTTGTTGTAAACAATAGAAGGATTATTCCTACTGCCTCATCAATTTGGCTTTGCCTTCACAGCTGTATACAAACATCCCTTGTTCTGAAGTACTCTGTGTAAACAAGGTGTAAGACACGGCATAACCCAGCAGAGTCTCCCTGCACCTCCCCTGGCTCAGTGCCGGCCAAGGGATAGCTCAGAGCTGCCAGGGCACACCAAGCTGCTCCTGCCCCAGCACAGCAGGCAGGGAAGCAAGCACGGCACCCTCAGTACCACAAACACTGACAGCAGCTCTGCTGGCCCCCTGGGGCCTGAATGGGGCCTCACTGATCTTGGAATTAACTAAAAATCACGTTGAGTGTGGTTAGGGCCTGCTCAGTGTTCCAGTGGGAATCAGTCCTCAGCGCTGGCAGGACTCAGCTCCACAGGGCTGCCAAGCCCAGTTCTAGAGTGTGAAACACTTTACATTCATTATCTCTAAGCCTTGCAGGCAAGATAAACAAGTCTCAGAGGCAGCAGGGGTGTCAGGCCCAGACGTGCCCCTGGAGCAGCGGGGCTGCAGCTCCTGGGGATGCACTCACACGAAGCAGCAGCGTGCCCTGCCCCTCAGCAGGGCTCACACACACACACAGGGCAGGTATTCAACTTATCTGCACCCAGCAGGAGCTCTGGACACACAGGATCTGTCTCATAGCAAAGCTGCTGCATTAAGCAAGAGGCTTCCTGTCTGCTGCATCACAAGAGCCTTAATTTTGTATCTTCAACACACCAAGAAGTTACCAAGGTTAAAGAGAAAGCATCAGGCTACATTTACACTACCTTTCTCCACAAGGTCTGGCAAAACTCAGGAGAGAAAGTTTCACAGCCAGCCTCTCTCTTTGATGAAACAGATAAGATACCAAGCAATAGAACCAGACCAGTATCCCCACTTCAAATGTGTTCCAAATTACATACCTGGCAGCACTGCATACAATTTCCCACAATTATTCATTTAGCCAGAGGCACTGGAAGTATTAAGACAATTCTAGAGTTAATATTATCTCAGACATCACCAGATATTATCCCAGAGTCTCAGCAGTTCAGATACAGGGAGTGTGCAAATTTACTATCTGCCAGACATTGAAATGTCAGTTAAACTATAAGGAATAATGAAATTTTCTGCCTTGCCACCAGACTGGGTGAGGACAGGCTGCAAAAGGACATCACTGGTGTTTCTGCAGGGTCTGTCAGCAGTGAACAAAAGGGCACCTGCAAAGGGACAGGCTCTCCACAGCCCTCAGATGGTCTCATCTTCCCCACAGTGATTCTCACTGATCCCACCCATCGCTGTCCTCCAGCCCAAGCCTCATCTGCCCAGACATCAGGGCTATCAAGAGACATTGCTCAACATCCAGTCTCCAGATAATGCCAAATGAACTTCCCACAGGAACTCTGTCCCAAGCCTGATGGAAATTAATATCCCTATGGCAGTAAGTCTACAGCCCAAGTTCTCTCAAAGCAGAAGGCTCAACATGTTACAGCCAAACACAAAAGCAGGAGATAAAAAGTGAGCTCATACAAGAATGACACAGCTGGCAAAGCAACCAAGTAGTCCATCAAGAAGAAAATAAATTGTTCTTTGCTCTAAAATTCAGATGCAGCTTCTATCTAGTCCAGAAGAGCTACTGGAGCAACCAAACTGGTGATCTTTGGGGAAAGCCTGAAGCTGATAACTGAGATCACTGGTCACTGAGCAGCATTCTCTGAGAGCCAGGGATGGAGGATAAAGCAGAGGAAAGACATTTCCCAAATGGCTGTAACAGAAGTTAAACTTTAGGAGTTTAGCCCAAAAGTAGCAGAGTTCCTTCAGAAAGTCAACCAACAATGAGAAACATCCCTCCACACCTGACATGCACTTTCAGGCAGCTTGAAAAAAAAAAAACCTGAATTCTTATGATACAGAATTGACAGACAATTTGATTTTAATAAAATATTCAAGACATGAAAGAGTCTAGGTTTGATCAGCCCTGACTGGTAAGACACAGGAGCAGTAATGATGATGGTGTTGAATACTAAAGCAGAATTCATTAATGCAGCAACAGCTCGAGTCAACAGGCACAAAATGGCATAAATGGCCCAGCAATGAGGTTAGATCACAAAACCCCTCCAGTTCAGGAAAAGAACCCTTACAAATGGACATTTAGGTGCAATAATAAACTCATCACACCATCCATTTGCCCAAACCACTCTTTAAAAAGTCATGGATTACAAAAGAACTTGAGTCTCAGAATCTGCCTGGAGACAAGAGAGTAAGGCTCAATTACCCCTTTTAGAGTGTGTTTTATAGCATCTCATGTATTTCACCATTTATTATTTCACTTTCAAGGTTATTTATAATGAGGGCTTCAATTATACACTACTCAGTGAACTCCAATCATTGTGAAATACATTTGAAAAAGCAAGTTCAGGATCAGGGAACAAAAGTATCCCAAAAGAAGTTCTGAAGGAAATTCAGGGCAGAAATTGATCTTGGTAAATGTTAGTAGTGCCACCCACTTTGCTTGTCATGCACACTGCTGATGTGCATGACTTACAAACCATGACAACAACTAACTTTACACTGTTTTTACTGCTAAAGTACCTTACTACACACTTTTACCCCAATTCCCCACAAGTTTTGGCAGTCTGTGCACAGATTTTATTTCATCCAGATCGGGGAACACAACTATTCCTTTCAGGCTAAATCTTAAATCACAACAATACTACCATGAAGTTTAAGGCAAGAACTGAAAAATACACAAAGCACACCTGAATCCTTTCATGACAGCAAAAGGCCCTCACTCAGAAGAGCACAGAAAATTTTATAATCATCAGAACGATAATAACATCTACTAAATTGTTTCCAGCCTTTATTAGCTGGTTAGATCATCATACCCTATACCTGGCTTAGGAGATCTGAAAGAATCACAGAAGAGATTGTACAATTAACAGAGATAAAAACAAACAGCACCATCCAACAGTTTCATGTGCTCAGTTTATTATACACTTTTATAGTAAGAGAGAGAAGCCATAAATAACTCCATTAAAATCTCATTAGCTCTGATCAATGAGTACAGAAGATAATGGAAGAATGTTAGTAAAGGAAAAACAGGATGATTTTCTTCAGGTCTTAGGTAAAAATTGACCTAAACTTTAACTAATCTTCTACCTTATCTGCAACAAAAGACAGATGAGTGTAAACACAACAGCAAAAACACAACATTTGTTCCCAGGAATTAGTCCTGGATTAATCATTGTTTTCACAGGAAAGAAACAAACCATCTCCCCAACACATCAAGGACTACTTAATTTCTAAACCTCCAGTCAGTACTCAAAAAAAGAGAAAAGTGCTCAGTCTTTGCAAGATCTTCTATGCAACTGCAGGTAGGAATTCATGCTTTCTGTCTCTCAAGATGATGGACTGTGATTTTTAGCTTTACACTGTCCATGTCCATACTGACCATTAACCATTTCCTTTCTAACAACTCCTGGAAACAGCAGGCAACTTGATCAAATTTAAGAGCAACCAGAATATAAAGATCTTTGAATTCCTACATATTTCATGAAAATAAGCAGAGGGATGAAGAATGAGCCTCCTGGGACAAGGTGGCAGGACACAGCTATTGTGTCTTGCCCCAGTAGGAGGCCAGGGCAGGCACCCAGCAGCCAGCTGATCCAGGCTAATTCCAGCTGAGGATAAGCCTCCTGCCTGGTGGAGGTGTCAAGGGATGTGGGCAAGGGACAAGAGCACAAGGCTTGGGAAGTTTATAAAGTCTTTTTTCCTCCTTTCCTCACAGACACCAGAGAGAGACTGGAAAAGTGTTCCCTGCACAGCAAATCTTCACTGCAAACAAGAAAACCAGACTGGAAAATGAGTGCTGGAAAGAAGTGTGGAAAAAGTGTCTCCCTGTGAGCAAGATGCCTCCACTTCCAAGGGAGAGGAGCAGAAATGCAGCAGCAGGAGACCACTCTGGACATGAGAAATGCCCCCCTCCTGTGCAGGTGACAAAACACAGCCCTGCCCCATAAACAGCGGCTGATGGGAGACTCCAGCAGGCTTAAGGGGAACATAAAACGCTTTAATCTTGGAATTCTGGCTTTTAAAGGGCATTACTGGGCTCTGAAACCAAGAGAGTGATGTACTTACACTGCAATCCACCTGGCAGTCTTGTAAACATGAACTGCTATCTACATAGCTTAAAGTATTACAGTTTGTTAACCATAAATCAAATATAAAACATAGCACCATTGTTTCAATTTAAGTGACTTCTTTTATGTTAATAAGTCTGAATGTTTCAAGTGACTTTCCCCCCATATTTATTCTGAAATTTCACAGTGCTTCTTTCATAATGAATCTAAATACTGCATGAGCTGAACTTCACATTTATAAATATTTAAAAAAAAAGATGAAGCTTTCCAATATAACATCTTACTTTCATTACTCGGTCTTTTTGATAAGTTGAAGCCAAACAGATCATGGATTATAAAAGAAATCAAGTACAGCTTACTTATGTAGATGATATTATGAAAATATTCATAAGAGAAAACAGACTTGGAATTAATATTGGACTATAAAAAGAAACTGAAGAGTATTTATATGTTTTAAGAACAGTTTAACGGAGCTCTGTTGCCAAAATAGCTCCAGTGAGCTGCAGCCAGTCCAAACATCTAATAATGGCACAGCTTCCAAAGTCATATATGACAAACACAAATAATGAAAGATGAACAGATAACTCACCACAAAACAGATGCAGAGGGAGATTTTATAAAATGATAGTGATATTGGCTGTGTTACAGGAATGCAACACTGACAACTGCTCTGAGTTAGCCCCATCTCCCTCAAGTTTCTTTGCTGCCATTACCCAGAACTTGGTCTCCACCATCACTGCTGGTGAGCCAGGAAAGCTCTTCTCATGCTGCAAATCAGGCAATTTGTGTTACAGAGTGGAATGAAAGGCACTCACACAGCAGGGCAGAAAATGTGAATTTTAGTGTCAGGAAAATGCTAGCCAAGTCCTGTATTACAAAAATAACAACAATGGCAGGGAACAAGCTTAAAGGCACAATTACAAACATTACTCCAACATGATCCTACCCCTTCACCATGGAATTTATCCACCAAACAACACAGGGGGGTTGATCAGAGTTTAACTCTCACTGCTGCAACTGACACCCAGAACACCTGAGGGGAAAACACCACCTGCAGCCTTCTCAGTCCTCAACTCACACAGCCTGAACAGAAGAGACACCCAACACCAGCATCTTGCAAACTCCTGGCAGGAAAGCAGATTTTTGCAAGGGCCTGAAGTGAACAGCCTGCTGCCAGCTCCTCCACATCCCCTGTTGTGCTCAGGCACCTGCTCCCAGCTGCTCTGGGGCACCACTAACACAGAGGGCTTTGAAATTGCAGCAGGGTTCAGTTAGACTGGATATAAGAACAGTTTTTAACAATGAGGGTGATAAAACACTGGAAAAGGTTGCCCAGAGAAGCTGTGGCTGTCCCATCCCTGGAAATATTCAAGGCCAGGCTGGACAGGGCTTGGAGCAACCTGAGTTGAAGATGTCCCAGCTCATTGCAGGAGGGTTGGACTGCATGCCTGTAAAGGTCCCTCCCAACCCAACCTGTTCCATGATTCCATGATCATGCCTCATAGAAATAATTATCATTATTAAGCTAGCTGCTGAGCAGATTGGAAACAAAGCAGGGAGATGTTCCCAGCCTGGAGCTCAGCTTTCCCCTTGGACCAGAGCTGCACATTTCAGCTCCTCAGAAAGGCACGAGCTCTTCCTTCCCCTCATCAAACCAGAAATCCATTCAGCTGAGCTGTGCTGCCTGCAAAGAGACACAGGTCACTGACCCTCCTGCAGGCACACAGGAACTGCCTCCCAACAACTTTGGGAAATCAAAGCAGTAGCCTGAGGGGGGGAAAAATGGCTTTCTTCTTTGCCTTCTCTGCCCACAGCAAGGTGCATGCAGAGACAGCCTGAAGGAATCTGAGATATAGAAATGTGATGGAATAAATAGGAAAAAAAAAAAAACACAACAGAGGGCAGGAGAGCAAAAACATCAAAGGAAACTGCAGCTAGCAGCAGGAAGGAGAGATTAAATCCCTTGTTAAAAACCCATGTTTTTACAGGGCTTGCTGAAACATACATGAGGGGGAATTTCTGGTATTATACACACCTGTCTATCACCTTTCTGAGCCCTCAGGGCAGTGTTTTGCCTTAAGGCTCTTAAGTCAGTGTACTGTATTAGTAGGGTATTGTTATTTACATGTGCTCTGTGTGCACCTCCTGCTTTACAGACACCTGAAGTGACAGCTCAGGCCTTAAACAAGATGTAGCACCGAAGGAGAGGCACTGGCAGCAAACAAATTGTATTAAAAACATGCATCAAAACACTGCATGGAGACACATAGAACGTGCCTGCAAATTATTGGTTACTATTTTTAAATCCAAGAACTGTGATCTAAGGTGTAGGAGCAGATGACTTGGGATGAAAATAAATAAATTAGGGAGTTTTACCCACAGTCAACATACTGTTTGATAAACTGGTAAAGTCCTACCTACATTTTAAGGAAAATGATAGCATTTCCTGTTCTAGTAGCATAATAAATTGCTCAGAATCTCCAATGCTTTCTGCACCAGACCCAGAGCTCGGGTCTGAACCAAAAGGTGTTTATCTGAGCTGTGCAATTTTGATTGAAACAACTAAGACTGCACAGAATTACCCAACAACACAGGAAGAATGAATTAACTCAAATACTTTTCACTAGGAAAATGTGAAAATTTATTGCTGTCTGAATTTTTCCTGTCCAAATAGACTGTGTGATTTATTTTTTTTTTTACACAACTCAATGGCTAAAACCTGAAATCTCTGTCCCATCATACCTGTAGACAAGTCATAATCAACCTTTAACTTTCTTATCAATGCACTCCTGAGTTTATTTGATGTCTTGGCTTAACACAGGTCGCTCAGACATTTACATTCATGAAGTATTTCGCCCCTAATCCTCCCCATTTTTCAACATCTTTTTGAACAAGCAGTAGAATCAGTGTTTTAACACAGTCTTACAAATGATGCATTTTAAGGTCATGCCACTTCCTTCTTCTAAATGATACTACTCTGCTTCTTCAGCTGAAGTGCACTCACCCTCTCACCTGCTCAGGTTCAAACTGTTCTCAAGCATCACCCAACCTATTTTTCTGAAGCTGTTGCCCTCAACTGTCTCATTCTCCAATCCATAACTGTGCTCTAGAAGCTTTTACAGAGTGCTTCTTTTCAGACTTGTTTGTAGTAAAATGCACATTCTTCAAATAAGCACTTATGGCCAGTCTGGGGCAGCCTGTGCAGTTTATTTTATACCTTTAAATAAATAACATTTAATGCCACAAAAAAAAAAAAAATCTAACAGGACACATTATGTATTTTCTTACAGATTTTTAAATATGCATTAAATTAATCTCAAAGACCATCTGAAGTAGCCACTCTCATTATTGGTAAGAGCAGCTGGGACAGCTCAAAGTTAATTCAGCACTCCAGGCCACCAAGGAAGGGAATGGGAAGCAAACCCAGCACAGCACGAGTACTCCAAGCAGGCAGCAAACAGTGCTGCACACTGAACTGCCTGCCAGCAGCAGTAATGCCAGCTTGTAAAACCTGCTAAGAAGGAATTACAATAATTGGGGATTGTAGTCATGAGCTACAATAATTAGGGATTGTAGTCCTGAGCTACTGCAGCAAGTCCTCACAGGACAGTCAGGGTGCAGCCTGAGAAACCCCTGCTGCCTCACCCTGTTCCAGGTGTGACCACCAGCAGCACCCAGGTTTTGGGGTTTGTCCTTGTACCTGCATGGCTCTTAGCAAAGCAGAACAGCAAAGGAAAGAAGAGCCTTCAAATTAAAAAAGCTTCAAAATAGGAGTTTTTTTTGGTTTGCAGGGACTGGGGGTAGAGAATGACGTGGCTTCAGTGCATCCACAATGGCATTATCATTAAAAAGCTAGCATCAAAAATATAATCCTCTCACTACAAAACAGATCAAAACAGCTCAAGTTAAGGGGTTTTGTGACGGGGTTGTTACACTACCTGATAAGTGAACACAACTGGCAACAGCAGAACATAAGCTAAAAACACATGCTAATGGCAAAGCAGCACCATGCAGGCAATTTGGCTTTTCTCTGCACCACACACTCTGCAAACTGGAGTTTTTATCCAACCTGAAACTACTGCAGCCTCCACTAAACTAAGGCAGACACGGGCAGCAATGAAAAAGTCAACCCCAAACCCAGGCAGAGCAGGAACAGCTGCCCATGCCCCTGTGACACAAAACACAACACCATGAGGGGCATTTCCCTCACACCTCAATGGATGAGGTGCTTTAAACGTGCTGTACAAATCAGATTAATCCCACAGAGCCAAGAGGCAGGATTTTCATCCAGAATATATTACTGCTTATGCCTTTGTTCTTTGGAATCACAGCTGCTGGATCCAGGAGGTTAACAGCTGAAAATTAGCATATTCCTCTAACATTTGAGCATGCTTTAAAGCACCAATTCATTTTTATTATGTGTTAACACATTCCCTCTTCCCCCCATCACAAATCAAAAATTTAATAAACTAACATTAGCAGTGCACCATTTGAGAACCTTTTAGGGCAGTGTTGCTCCTGAATGCTCCTATCTGAACTCAGTATTTTCACAGTACAGCTGCTGAGGCTACAAGAATAACTCCAGTCACTCTTCATTTTGTAGGACAGTCCTAAGGTTACAATTAAACCCTTCCCAGGAACATGAAAATACCATCAAGGTGAAATAGGACTTCAAGAATATAGGCAGGGTTAGATAGGATGTTAGGAAGGAATTCCTCCCTGTGAGGGTGTGAGGCCCTGGCACAGGGTGCCCAGAGCAGCTGTGGCTGCCCCTGGATCCCTGGCAGTGCCCCAGGCCAGGCTGGACACTGGGGCTGGAGCAGCCTGGGACAGTGGGAGGTGTCCCTGCCATGGCAGGGGGTGGAAGGGGATGAGCTTTAAAGATCCCTCCCAGCCCAAACCATTCTATTAATCTATGACTATCAACCCTCCAAGCAGCAAAAAAGCAAAACACCAAAAGACTTTTAAAAGCCTGGCTTGTTTCTTTTCAAGTATTTTGAGCTTTTCAAAACACTTAAAACAAAAATGCCAAGAAGAAACAGCTGCTAAAGCAGCACAATCAAGAACTTTTCTATGCACTTTGAAACGTTTTTCAAAGTTTTCCAAATTTTAGCAAATAATAACCAAATCCACTTTCTTCAGTTTGCAGATAAATGATCCATTTCACAAATTATTTTAACATGCCATCAGACTGTATGCTAAAATTCTATTTACATTCATTGGAAGATCATATTTGACTACAGAAGCTCAAGGATATTTATATGTTACAAAATATTTTCCCAAATCTAACAGAAGCCTGAGGTAAAACCAATGCAACGGACTGAAACTACAATACTTAAAAGTTGAATTCTTTTACTCTGTTGTGCACTTTAGGATCTGGTGTGTCCTGGATTCCTTCATGCCTTTGCATCAACACAACTTAAAACACTTCAGGGCAACATTACAGTGTATTGATTAAACAAGAGATTCAGAAAACCTGGGGAAAAGCAAAGGGGGCCTGAACAATCACAGTCGATCTCATCACCTCTGTGACATGCTGTGAATGTAATTAATCCTACAGTTATTTAGGAGAAATTCACATCCTACACATCAAGCAGTAACTCCCTGCTGGCTTCAGACTGGGTAATTACAGTGTAACAAGGACAAGGCTTCGATTGCAAGGAAGAGATGAAAAGGGGAGCAGACCTACGAGGCCAACCCACCTTTCAGGGGCTGTCTCACCTCCAAACCAGGAGAAGCAAATATGACACGCTCAGGAGTATCTGATTTTAATTTAGTTAGTTCCAACAAAGACAGCAGCTTCTACAGAGACTGTAGAAATGCCACCAGGAATCCTGGTTTTTACTTTAAATCAAGGAGTCCATGGCATGTTACACCTACAGTCACCAAAATTAGCAACATCACATTTGTCTCAGGGTGCAGAGCACATATTTGTGAAGGGTAACAAATCAAGTTGCAGATACAGTTCCACAGAACACAGCAAGGCAATTTAACAGCTCAGCTGTCTTGGCTCACAGCTCTCCTTCACTGCACGTGTTGAAGCTACTACAAAATACAACACAAACAATGATCTTTGCAAGTTAAAAAGTAGAAAAATAGTGATAATGAAAAATATACATTCTCCTGCACACCTCATACCCTTAAAACCATGAAACTATGAGAAGCAAACACCTGTACAACAGGCAGGCTGGATGGATGAGTAACCTGGTCTTGTGGAAGTGTCCCTGTCCTGGGCAAAGGGTTGGAACTGGAGGGTCTTTACAGTCCCTTCCAATCCAAACCGTTCTGTGGTTCTCTACTGAGGTCACTGAACCCTGGAAACAGCCAGGAACACTCCTGGCTTCACCTCCAGTTCAGGAACACAGAAAACACACATTTACAAATATTAAAGTGGTACACCTTTAAAGCTAAACATGCATGCAAATATTAGGCAAAAATGCTTTAAATTGCCATGGGCTGGAGCTGTTCCCTTAGGCAGGCCTGCCTGAACTGCCTGCCTGGCCAAGGACTGGAGGAAGCTGTTCAGCCTGCCACCCATGTCATGGCCAGCAGGCACATATGTGCAACAGCAGCCAAAAAACAGCCTGTGAATAGAGCCTGGCACAAAGGGGAACACAAAACACTGCAGAAAGACAGCAGGCCACACAAAGAACCTCAGCACAGCAAGAGACAGTGGGTAAACTGTTCTGACTTCTCTAAAGGACACAGCTCCTGTGGGGTCACAGACAGACCCCTGACAGAGGGGAGGAAAAGCTCTCCTGCAGTAAATGCACACCTGGATTGCCCTGCCTCAGCTGCCCAAATTGCAGCCATGAACAGACCAGTGGGTTCCCCAAAAATCCTTCTCCTCTCCCTCACCTCCTTCTGCCAAAGGCAGGTGTGAAAGATGGAGAAAACCCCAGACTCAGAAGACAAATTCAGTTCTAATTTCACCTCGGAGAGGCTGCCATATGTACCAGAGTGGCTTGTAAAAGCTCGGACCTAAAGAACAAAAGCATGCAAACCAGGCAAATTAAATTTAATTTTATTATGGAAATGAAAGCAATAGCAGAAGTGACAGCAGGGTGGATGATAAGCTCACTTAGCAGGGGGATCAAATGAAGTGATGACATGTCATTATGACCTCAGGGGTTAAAGATGCAATTTTCCATCTGGCTGCATCTGGCTTTTCAACAGAAATGTTGACACCACCTGCTGAGATTTACCACAAGCTGCCTCCATAGGTCTTTGTCAAGCTTTTGTTACCCAGGT
The DNA here is from genome assembly GCA_013401135.1 of Cettia cetti. NCBI lineage: Eukaryota > Metazoa > Chordata > Aves > Passeriformes > Sylviidae > Cettia > Cettia cetti. The sequence goes on along the minus strand of VZUI01038913.1, from coordinate 24,658 downwards.
TAACATTTACTTTTCCCTTTTTTCTGATAAGTTTGGCTGAGCAACATGCTCCCTTTTCTTCAAAACCTAACAACACTTAAAAGGATTTACATGCCACTTTACACAATGGATGGAATTATTAAAAGTCACTTCAGAAGCAGCTTAAGGGAAATACTAGGAACCTAGAAAGCAGGTGAAATTGTCTTTAAGATTGTAAGCAGAAAGATGAAATTTTAGCTACACTTGCTAATATCTTCCATTGTCTAACACATTTGGCAATTTACTTTTCTCTTTGTAACAGGTACTGGAATAAAGCAATTTTTCTGAAAGAAAAAAACCCAAAAAAACCCAAACCCTTAGAATTTCAGGCCTAGCTTGTACTCCCCATCCCCAATTGACTATTAGCCACCTGTGTGTATTTTATTCAGCATCTTCATCATTTCCAATTCTGGATACACTGTGCTTAAAATAAATCAGCTTTTGCCAGCCCAGTGACACATTCACTTATTCATCTAATTTACCCACAGCCAAACCATGATCTCAAACCAAATTTGTAATCAGCTATTGACACACTGCTGGCTACAAGGATTTTGTTTCCACATGGAATATTTAAAAGCTAGTACCTACCAGGGGTGTTTCTCTTCATCTGGAATGGGTCTGTGCTCTTTCACTGGATATATCCATCATGGTTTTGCCTGTGTCAAACTTTCTTCCTAAACCCAGAGATCTGTGCCAGCACAGGTGAGCTGAAGAGCTTGTTTCCAGCTGGTTTTAAAGTGCCCAGATTCTTCACTAAACCTACAGCCTGTTTTAATTTAAACACAGGCCACCAGGAGTTTGTTGCTTACAGGGAAAGAGGAGAAAAGGAAAATCCTCCATGGACTTTGAGAGTATCCTCAGCCACAAAAGGACAGGAGGAAATGGAGACAAAGGAAGTTAATGAAGCCTGTATGGAGCAAATAATAGTTAGGAAACAAAACAGGGAAGTTTCCAAACTGACTGGTGATGAAAATAACTACAACACTGAAAGACCACCACAATAACAGCTATAAATACCTTCCCCTCCCAAAACTCTTCCACCACAACAGCAATTATAGAATCACAGAATGGTTTCAGTAGGAAGGGACCTTAAAGCTCATCTCAATCCACCCCCTGCCACAGCAGGGACACCTTCCACTATCCCAGGCTGCTCCAAGCCCTGTCCAACCTGGCCTGGGACACTTCAGGGACCCAGGGACAGCCACAGCTTCCCTGGGCAGCCTGTGCCAGTGCTTCAGAGGGAATCAGCAGAGGGAAGATGCAGCACCCTCCTCTCCAGGTGCCTCAGCCTGGGGAGCTGGGAGCCCTTGCCTTGAACAGACAAATCAGCACCCTGTCAAGCTATGTCCTGAATGACAAGTGAGCTTAGCTGTTCCCTTCAACACAAAGGAACAAACCCAAGTGCTCCCATTCCCTTTGCACTTGCTGAACTTCAAACACTGCTGAACTGCACAGCAATGACTGCAGCATATGCTTAAATGCTGTCCTGATTCAGGCCTAAAAATAGGACTGGGTTCTGCAGCTCCTCTCTCTCTCTCTTGCTCTGCTAATGACAGACAGCCATTGTGCCATGTCACTCTGACAATAAGATAGCTTAATTGCCCTCTTTCCAGCAGCTGTCAGTTCTGCTTAACTGGGACATAATGTGAGAGTCTGGGAGGAAATGTGTTAATCTATCAGTCACTTATAGCTACTGTGCATTTTCCTGGGCTGGATTTAAAGAAAACTGGGTTTTATGAGTGACTTGCTAGACATTATACTCATTGATATGGGCAGCAGAGGTATTGCTGCTTAATGACTCATTTCTTTGTGAAAGACCCATGAAATAACTTTCTCCTTTATTTACTGCACTTTTTCTACACAACTTCAACCTGAATTTTCCCATACTTGGTGAATTTCTCACACATTTAAGGTGTGGTTGAAGAAGACCTCCTCAAATATGACAGAGTAAAATGAACTGGCTGTTTCAGGAATTAAGTAGGATTGATAAATCAAAACGTTTGGAAACACCTGTAACTGTTCTCAAGTATTTTATGTATTGTTACCTATAGGAACAGAGTCACTGAAATCACACAGAATAAGAATCAACATCTACAAACCATCATGAACAGCTATGAACTGAGGGTCTTTAATTCTCAGGAAGTATTGCTAAGATCACACCTAAACATACCAGCCTGTGCAGGCTGCCTCAATTCTGCCTCATTCCCCCTTTTGATCACAATTATTGCAAAATTCCCTCCATATCCCCTTCAGTGTCTTGTGCACTTCAGATATTTTATCCCCCCCAGTCTCTTGTGAAATACAAAGACTATTTTAGGCACTGGTCTAGGAGACTGCATTGCTCTATTAACAAATAAAACAATGACATTTTTTGTGTGTATATTAGTCATGCCTGTTCCAGCTCACACCTTTTGTGGGCTTTCAGAGAAGGCTGTGAAGATATAAAAAGGAAGGAAAAATAATACAAAAGCTGTACCAAAACCAGAATAAATCTGACAAGAACAATATAAAGCTTAGCGAGATTTGAACATGCAGCTTGCTTTAATCATTTAATCCACTTCCCACTGTTTTCCTACTGATACTTTTGGTTTTAAGCCATTAAAACCTGCTGGTATTCCAACCAGTCTGGCTGCAAACTACCCAAAACTCTGGAAATAAGCCATGCTGGCTCCATTAAAAGCACACAGGTGAGACACAGGAGTGCAGGGGTTTTGTCTGGAGGTGGCAGAGTCCCTCTTTCCTCTCAAGCAGTGGAAGCCAAAGCTTCCCACAGTGCCAGGGAGAGCTGCAGGGGCAGGAGCACAGAGCACATGGGGATTTGTGACACTTGTTCTGGTGTTAATAATCAATTGGTGCAACTGCTACAGCCCATAAATCAATGCTCCATGCAGCTGGGAATGCTTTGCATGTGCTGTCAGTTTTGAACTGGAAGCTCCTTCCACCCTTTATCCTGAAGTTATGTAAGTGCTACACAAACATTTCTCTTCCTAAGAAAGATCACAATAGAATGAGAATTCCCCAGAGGATGTTTGTTTTTCCTCTGCAAACCCCTATTAATATATTGATGAAAATTCAGATTTTTATGTAAAATCCAATTCCTCCCTCTCTTCTCCAATGGTGTCACTGTATTAAAGAAATGCACTGAACATTTTTGCTTCTGTATCAAGGTTCGCTGGACAGACAGTTACTAAATAAAAAAACTGCTCATATTCTCACATACAGGAGACCTTTTTTTAACTGATATTTGTTCACAGATGAAGTATGCTAAAAACATCTCCCACATCAGTAACTACTGAAGAACTTACTTGACTTTCTGGATCCAGATGCAATAGTCTGTAATGAAGAGATCATTAAGGATGTAGGCAGGGTCACTTTCCATAAAAATCTTGTGAATGTCCAGCAGACACTTCAAAACTGCAGCTTTCCCTGCAGGAAACAGATTTTTGTTTTTGTGATTCACAAGAAATCACAGCAGATGATCTTTATCATCTGTTTAATAACCACAGTATCCAGGAGCACCTTGGGAACTGGGGTTGATTGCCAGGCTGGGAACAGCAGCACTGTAACTCTGTCCTTCAGCATCCACATCCCTGGGGAAGGGGAGCCTCTGGCTCAGCAGCAATCTCTGCAAGAGCAAAGCCTGCAGGCACAGCCGTGCGTGTCATTCTCCACAGCTGAAGCAGCCCCTTCCCCCAGCAGCTCCACTGCTCCCAGCTCTGCTGGCCCAAACAGGAAGGGCACTGTGTTGAAAAAGAAACAAACGAAGCTGAGAAGTAGCTCACAAATAACAAGAAGTTATGCTCCATCATCTCTCTTAAGAGGAGCATTTTTCCCTTTATGCCTACACAAATAGCAGTGCTGGGAAATAAAAAGGTTGGGAACACACAGTTCACAGCAGGGCAAGCACATGGAATTGTGTGAGGCAATGTAAGGATTACCTAACAGCAGCCCGGGGCCTGGAATTAGGGAGAACTTTTCCTACTTCTGCTAGTCACAGAACAGTTTGGCAAAATGAAAGAAAAAACTCACTTCAGGTTCAGGAAGGAGCCATTTGACACACAGTGAATAAATACAGTAAAAGATGAAAAATGTGTTCTCAGTCCACAACCACAAAACTTTCTGTTGTCACTTCCACTTTTCCCTTCACATGCAACATTCCAATTAGCTGGAATCTCCCCCCTTAGTTTTCTGATGACAGCTGCTAAAGGGTTAAGTGCTGGAACACTTGAAAAAAAATTATTTTCACCATTTAATGGTGGGGAAAAAAACTCCACATTCAAATGAAAACAGCCACCACTGCAAATGGAATCTAATAACCTTCTCCCAAGAGGCAGGCTCCTCCTAGGCTATGAAACCTGAACAGGGATGAAATTACATTTTACAGATTTAGAGAAGAGAGGGGAAAAAAAAAAAAAAGGAAACAAAAAAGATCAGCACTCCCCCTGCTGTTCAAGCACAAAATTATTTGTTTGCTTATTTGTAAGTAATTCCATGCTGAAAAAATATAGTCAGAGAATGAAAGTTAAGGGTGAGGAAGATAGCAATAAGGAGGAGGAGGAGGAATGGAGAGAGCAAAAAGCCATGGCAAACAGAACAGAAAAAAACCACTGGATCTGGAAACCAAGTCAGCAAATACAACCTAAACCCCCAAATATAACTAATAACTTTTAAACTGTAGCCCCATCAGTGCTTGTCAAACATCACTGTTTTGACTAAAAAGAAGGGTGCTCTTTTAAAAAGAAATGATGTGTGGAATTAAAGTTTTGCTGATTTTTTCAGGTTCCAGCTGTCAAGCTGTCAGCCCAAACCATTTCCAACATCCACTCCTGTAACTCATCTGCCAAGTAACAATGTACATCAGTGAATGTTACACTAATTCACAACTAAAAATGTCTTCCTTCATAAATTAAAAGTTTTGGATTGTAGTGGCTTAATGGGTCTCTAATGAGAGGCTGCAAATCTTGCCAGACTTGAAACAGGGAATTCTGCATCAGGCAAACTCTCAAATGTCTGCTTTTCGAACACGGGCCCATGGGATTTAACAGTTTTTGCATAGTTACACCTCTGCATTACACTGATCAATAAATAAACTGCTTTTTAGGTGCAGATACTACTTCATGATTATTCAAAAAACCTCACTAGTTGTGTTTAAAAGTCCAAATAAAAAAAGGCCTCCAATGTGTGTAAAAAGTGGGAAAGTCAGAGAACTTTGTGTCTGCAGATCACTGGATCCTTCTGGAGTTCCCTGCTGAGAGAGCTGCCAGACAACAGCCTGAAACCTGAATTTTACAGGTTCAGAAATCCAGTCCTCTTTCCACAGGCCATTTCAAAATGAGGATAAAATCTGACCCCAGCTCTGCATGTGCCATTTGATATGATAATCCAATTTTACACCATGGTGAAATGCTATCAGCTTTCATCCTGTGTATTTAGAAGGAAAGTTTAAGTCACACATCTCTATTTTACATTCTTTTCCCCTGCAGACTTCTGTGTGTTCTTCCACATTTTCAAGGAGGAACATTCATCTAAAGATAAACTGAACTTTGCTGTTATTCTCTCTTTTTAATGGAACAGTATTCTGAGACACCAGAAGAGAACTCTACAAACTTTTCAATTGAAACATCCTGGAGATAACTTACCCAGTCAGACAATATTTCACTGAATGTGCACTGCAACACCATCTTCTATCTTTTATTAAAAGGAAAGCAAATTTCTTACCTCTCATGTATTATGCTCCTCAGAAAAAACACCCCCATAGGCTGTCAGCACTGCATCACTGCAGTTTTGTTATCAGAATTTTCTTTTTCACACTTATGAACAGCAACATAAGGCAGTGCAGATAAGTGAGGAGGGACAGCATCCATCTTCCCCTTAAAACTTCACTCCCTGACTGTTATAATGTCAATGGGATTTTCAATCAGCAACAGTTTTTGGCAGTAGTGAAGATTAATATTGCCATTTATGTGGGTTTTTAATCCTGCAACTCACAAGCATTTAAAATAAACCACTGAAGCACTGCTTTTCAGTGATCTTTCTGTCCAAAAAATAAATCTAATGCTTTTCTTAAAGAAGTAACTCATGCTAAAGGGAAAAGTTGCAGGCAACTTTAAGAAGCCAAGGTGTAAAGATGGTTCCAGCCCCTAAACACTCACCCAGCTGCAGAATCATGACTGTGTCATTGAAGGCTCGTGTCACCAGCTCAAAATGCCTGTGCAGGGGATAGCACAGCACTCTTCTTCCAAAAGATACCAGGACATCGTGGATGCTGGAGAAACTCTGTGTGCATCAGTAAAAAATCTCAGTTAAGTCTTTGTGCTTGTTTGTTTTCCTTTAAGGAAAAAAGCTGTAGCAGAACAGGGGGGAGGAGGAAGCACATTCTGATTTACTATGCCTCTAAAAAATCTGTATTTGAATAGATATGGAAATGCACATGTTAAATAGAAACAAGACTACACATTGAGTTTGCATGGTAAGGTAACTGAAGTCCTGTACATTTTAGTGGTTTGGGATTAAAAAAAAAAAACGTAGAGAACATGGGAATAAAACATCTCACTCAAGACTTTGCCATCCCTTGGATTAAAGCAATAAATTACATCTGTCCCACATTATTTTATATATTAAGGAGATGCCATAAAAAGTCTTTTAAGAATAAAGAAAAATTAAATCCATATGATATTAACCAAATACACGTGTACATATAAGATCTTTAAAAGTAATACATGACTCTGCTTTTCATGAAGATTCTAGATGTTCAAGACAGGGATAAATATACCTGCCTGGGGAGAACAGTTCATTGTCCTCCTCCATGAGTGAGCAAAACCTCTAATTTACTCAGGCCAGAGGCATTAAGGAGTTATTAAATACTTTCTTAAGAGTGATTTCCCTTCCAGCTTTCACTTTTCAAGACAAAATGCTCCATTTATTAATTAATAAAAAACCCCCTATTTCATCTTGAACTCTCAATCTATTAAAATTAATAAAAGCACTTTGCTGACAGCCAGCACTTCTTTGCATTCTGTGACTACCAATGACCATTGCTCATTTTAATGGATCACCAGCAAGCATTTAAATCATTTATGGTTTGTGATTTAATATTTAGAGGCTAAGGTGTGTACATGTCATGGCCAGCAAAATGGCAGTCAGCTCCAACAAACCAGAGCTGAAGCAATTTTTTTTTTTTGTACAGAATGATGAAAGACAAACCATTAGGGCTGGGAGTTAACAGAGATAGTTATTAACAGCTTGGTGCCAGCACTGTGAGTTTTCTAGGTGTGAAACACACTGTTGGCACAGGCTGCACCAAGAACTGCTCTATCACAGCATAAGCACAAGCAGAAAACTCCTCCACTATGTTAGATCATGGATCTGAAAAAAAAAAAATGAATTAAGGCAATCAGGGCATTTTAACTTGCCCTTTGGAACCTGTTACTGCAGAACTCAAAAGAACACTTGTGGTCATGGGACAAGGTACAACTGAATATAACATTCAACACCACTGGAAAAGTTTGAAGGCCTGGACCCAAAAATCCTGTCCAATTTCAGTTTTGATCCTGTGAAGTGAGACTCTGCTCAGTCATTTCAGAGCTGAGCAGGGACAGTCCTTTCCACCCTCCTGCATTTTAAGAATTAATGCATTTCAGGCCAGGTCAAGTCCATTCCACCTCCAGCTCTGTAACAATTTCTTTACACAGGCCTGGGTGCTTTCAGTGAACAATCTGAATTTGGAGAGAATGGAATTCAGGGTTTCCTCCAATCTCTGCTGGTTCTAAAGGGTGAGCAGCAACTAAAACAGGGATATGGCACTTGGAGGTGGTTTAATGGTGAACATGGTAATGGCTGGACCTGAAGACCTTAAAGGTCTTTTCCAACCTTTACTATTCCAAGAATAAGGCTGAAAAGAAGAGGGCAGGTAAAGCAGCATCTGCTCACTATGTTCTGGAGCCCTGAAATCAATTTCTGGTACCATTAAAAACAGGATATACAAATAATCTCCAATCCTGAAAGAGCAAAGCTAAAACTTAACACAAAACTTTACTTTTACCTTACCTCCAGCCAGCACAATGTTGCACTCAGTTTCCTGATGTTCCAAGATGATTCAACCTGATTTTAAGAGAAGAAAGTAGAACAAGTATTATCTAATCCAACACTGCTGGCAAACTACTTAAGATAACATTCTAGCAGCAATTTAAAAACCTTTGTGAATAAGAAGCAGTAATTACAATATATGCATTGAAATGGCCACAGGACAGCATTAAAAATTATATCGCAACGCAGATGTTGAATAACTGAGTTGGTTTCCATAGTAGGATGATTCAGCCCATGCACAAAATCTTTAAAATATAACAGCAATACACAGAGAAATGGTATTTTAGTGGAATTCTGTCCCTTTGCACAAAGCAACAGAGACTTGAATCAACAAAAGCCAAGCTCAAATGCTTTGTTTCATGAAAATAGCTCAAGACTTTTGGCTTGCAGAGAGGGTCCTGAAGCCAGCAGAACATGTAAAATGTCATTATTCTTCATATGTGACAGATTCATAGTATTTGAGTGGAAGTGTGGTCCAGTGGGATGACTGGGGCAAAAAGCCAGAAAGCCTTGATCTATAATCCTGGCTCTAGTAAAGATTTGTGTGGCCTGAATGTCTTGGTTTTCCTATTAAATAGGAATAAAAAAAAAGGGCAGGGGGGGAAAAAGGAAAAAAAAAAAAAAACCCTCAGTGTTTTCCACACCATCACAGAGTTACTGCAAAACCAATAAAGAACTGTACAACTGTGGTCCAGGCAGATCTGCAATTCTGTGCAGCTCTATCATGCAACAGCAACAATCCCTGATGATTCTGGTGAATCAGCAGAATTTTGCTTGTCATTCTACAGCCCATGCCTTGCATGTCAGTCTGATGAAGCCAGAACAGTTTTGATTACAAGTGCCAATATTTTGGTAAAAGGCATTGAAAAAACATCTCCTTGGTTCATATCAGCACAGGAGATGCAAGGCACAAAGTTGTATCTGGGAAGCAATTCCAAGAGGGGAAGGTATCCACACAGAACAGAAAAAGAACAATTATATTGTTAAATTTGCATAAACCAAGATACACAAAGCAGGACTACACAGAACTATCTAGGAACTCCACATCTCTCCTATTACAATGCTGCTGCAGAAGAACACAAGTATTTAGAAATCCTACCAATCCCCCTGTGCACCAAATCCAGAGATGTGAAGTCTTTCATTTTAACTTCATCACCTATGTTTAATGCCTGGGAGGAAGTTCACCTTAAAAGCCACCTCTCCTAAATAGCAGTACAGGGTCCAGGACTGGGTGGACTAGAAAATATTTTATTTTTTACAATTTTTAACTTACATTCTTGTCCCCTTCATTGACACAGATCTCATAGCAATATGCCAGGAGAATATCAATTAATCCAAGATACACGTGCTGACGGCTCCTTTTATCCAGAAGGTAAGATTTATTTGTGAACTTTCTCATCTGCTCTCTCTCTTCCTCAGAGAAGACAACTATAAAAAGTAAAAGGATAATTGATTTTGAATTTAAAGCTGGGACATTCACTTTAATAGGTGGTAATACTACTTCAACAGTGTCTTTAAAAAGGAGTGTGTAACTAATCACAAGTCACCCATCACTCAAGAAAAAGCCTAAATGGCTCTCACTTTCCTTTTTAACTTTTATTAAGCTCTGGTATATTCATGTCAATGTCAAGCTCCAGCACAGCACTGCATGCACACACTGATTTTGAACCTCTCCAGGTGCCAAGGATTTCTGTGGATGCCTGGATATCTTATACAGGGATAAATGCAAAATCAGGATCTGAGTAAAATGAGGATTCTTAAGCCCCCATTGTATGGGACAAAAATGCACAGAAAGTGACAATTTAGAAAGACTAGGGCAGTTCTAACTCAGTTTTTTCTGTTCATGCAAAGCAGGTCAGTACCACCCCTTGAATCACAACTATAGTATCTCTATACTATCAGTAAATTTCTAAGTTGATTCTTCATTGTAAACATGAAACACTTCACAGCAAAGAAACTCCCAGTGAAATTCACTAAATATACCAGTAAAGTTTTCTTCCTTTAAAATTCAAACTCTGAAGCATCATAACATCTACAACTGGACCATAAACACAAAAATTCCAGGTCTATTAAATAACAGCAAACAAGATGTAGACAAGACAATTCCCAAAGGTAAATGTTACAAGATGTTCATTAAGTTGGTGCAAAGTGCCAGGTGTGCTAAATAAAATCTTTCTCTGAGAAAATACTTCAATGTTAAAAAAAATTTCTAGCCATTGCCTGAAGTTTTTGAACAATTAATTATCCAGGCCTGAAACTCGTTATTAACATGTCCAAACCACCACCTACTTTGTTTTCCCCGTTCAAAACTTCCAAGTACATGGTGTGGGATTATCAGAACAATTAAAATTGTAATTACATTTCTGCTGTACTAAGCCTGTACACTTCTGTACACTTACACTGCCAAATTTTAGCTAACAATCTGTACCACAATCAGTATTAATCTAATGCAAAGCAGCACTTGCTGCTACTTACTTAGCAAGTAAGCAAAATTGGCAAGTTTTGTGTAACTTTGATTTAAAAATTTTTGTGTGCTTGCCAGTGGCAAAACCATGCCAAAGTATAAATGTGTGTTAATATATCCACATGTAAAGCAGTCAGACATTCACCTCACAAAGTTTCTGACAGATGAGACTACAGACATTACCTTTACATTTTAATCACCTCTTTCACTTGTTTTAAGCAGGCCATTCCTCATGTTAAAAAAGAATATACTTCAATTTGTCCTCCAGTAGCAGTGTCAGTGAAGCAGAGTTGAATCTCTGAGGGGAGGATGAGGTCTGACAGCCAGAGGGTGTTTTGTTACAGCCCTACTGCTATTTTACACTGTGATAACACCACTTAAACCACTGGGAGATGTGGATCTGCAGACTAAGACACTTGCAGCTCGCAGGGGCACTCAGATAAAACGTGCTGGACCCACACAGAGCTGACTCTGTGGGTCCAGTGGAAAGTACAGGTCAGGAAGCACCTCTGACACCCTGCTGCTGAGAGCAGAGCCTCAGTTATGATCCTGTCAAGACTTGAATCCCACAGCTCTCCCAAAGGGAAAGGACTGAGCAGAACTGACCCCTCTTTTTTTTTTCCCTTTAAACTAAAATATGTTACAATTTTAAGGTTTTTAAATGTGTGCTTCTGTCCCTGTAGGTTAAGGAATCAGCAACAACTGGTCAGCAGAGAGCAGATTATTCAGAATAAAGTTTTTGACATTAATCAGTAGCAAACAAGTTTCATTTCAAGCTCTTTCTAAGCCATCACAAGATGAAAGGCAGCACTACTCTGAATGGAGTCACCCAACCAGCATCTTCCCCAGGGCTGGATACTGCCTTAAAAATACTCAATAATAATGTAAACTTTAACAAGTATCTCAAGTAATAAAGCTGATTTTCTGTTGAACTGCTTGAATTTGTTGCAACCTGCTGAGGTGTGAGGGGTCAGTGGAACTTCCCTCTGTACAGGAAAGAAAAAGACTCTGTCCCTCAAAAGGTGGCACTGAAGATTCAGCAAAAGCTCTTCCCCTCATACACGGGGCCATTTTTGGAAAGTTGCAGATTGTGGCCACCTTTGAGACTCCCTAAAGCTCTGGCAGGTAGTCTGTGATCAGAAGAGCCTCAGTTTTTCAGGAAACGAGCCAAAAGTCCTAAACCCACAAATCTATCCCCTCTGCATGCCCACAGTCACAGTAACTATGGTCCTCAAGTCTGGTTTGCTCATCCCTCCCCTGTCTTTGCAATCTTCCATTCAAATTTTATCTCCTTTTCTTCCCTCTCAAGCCTTCATCTCCACTTCTCCAAACATTTCCAGCACATTTCCTCCACATCACTTCTGACCTCCTTCCTTCAGGCATTCTCCACAGAATCACTGGGCTTGGACAGCCTTTCCTGGATCTCACAATTTCCTTTATACTCATTTTTCTTACTATTCTTTAAGGAATCCACAGCTCCTGCAAACATATCAACACCACACATCATTCTTTCTTCCTACTGCTCTTGCCTTTTAAAACCTGAGCTCTTTTACAGTGGAGACTGATCATTAGGAGTTTTGCATGAATAAAAAGCAGGATTTCCTCACATGACAAAAGCCTGCTCTGCTGCAGAGCAGGTTTTTGTCATGTGAGGAAAAGCCCTGAAAACTGAGCAAAGCAGGTACAGCACAATTGCAGAAATTGGATGAAAAAAGAAAGGTAATCCATCTTAAACTTATGAATCCACCAGCAATGGCATATATTTGAGCAAAGCCTTACTGAAAGGTGGAACTTTGAAAGGAAATTGCTTCTCTTTCTATAAAGAAATAAGAAAGAGAACAGTCACTGTAAGCATGAGAGGTTACCCTGAACAAAATAAGATATCCTTGGAGCATATAAATGTTAGATTAAATACATATGTCAGCCTGAGCCTTTGAAGATTATTGTGTTGCCTAAAGAGGAGTTCTTTTACAGTTGTGCAACTGGAAGTAGAATAAAAATGAACTTTTAACCAAGGTGAATGTGACTGTTAGAAAATACAAACCCTTTCATCTGGAATCTGTAGAAGCAAGACACTAATGTAAACTTCAGCAGCAACAGAAGCAAGCTTTCCAAAAAATCTTATCCCCTCATGGGAAAGGCTGTGTAATTAATAAGGCTTTATGGAGTACTACTTTACTTGAATGAGACATTGTAAGGGTGAACAAAAAGGGCTGGAAGAGAATACACAGTAAGATGCACAAAAAGGACAAAAAGAAAAGACACTTGGGATGAGAAAACAATTTTAAAAGGCAAAATATACAAACCATGCACACAAGCTGGAGAAAAAGTAAAAAGGTCAAATAAAAATAGATTCAAAGTAAGGACAGAAGAGAGATGAAAACTTTAAATGTTAATGAGATGAACCAAAAAGAAAAAAATTTGGTAATGAGGCATTAGAAGAATCTGATGATGTAAAAACAAAGAAAATAACCAGGGATAAATAGAAGAGCAGTAATCAACCAAAGAAAATCTTCAGTTAATTACAATGTCATGCAAAAAAATAAAAAAGGCCATCTGTACTTCTAATTACGTCTTGCAGCCAAAGACATTATAAAGACAAAAGTAATCAAGTTTTTGATTCCAAGAAACCAATGAAGATAACAACTGAAAAGACATCAATGAAAGTCAAGACAAGCAAGAAAAATTCTCTTTATTCACTATTTCTGAATAAGAAAAACTTTTAAAGACTGCTAATTTTTATGTCTCTTTCCCAGCCTAAACTCACTTTTACATTTAACTTGAGGAGCAACATGTCTTTATTCAAACAAATCTTTCCTTCACACAGGACAGGCAGGAATTCCTGATTAACTGCACCATTCCTCTGGCTGGGTAAAGCACTATAAAAGCACAGGGGATCCATGCTGCTGATATCAGATTCCAGGTGGAACAGCCTGGAGCCTCCTGCCCTTCTGTATTTCCATTCACAGGAGACCTTCCAGTAGAACCTGCACTCCCTCTCATGGTGGTTTCCTTCACCACAGCTCACTCAGGCTTAAGAACCTCCACTCATTTCAGTCACTAATTCAAACAGCACAAATGTTACCAAAACTGAGATCTTTCCAAGGAAAAGGGTTTGTTGTTAATAACATCACCCAAACTCCAGATTGCTTCTTGTGTTACTTAAATTTCCACAAGATTCACAAAACTGCATGAGCCTTTCCATTCAGCCCCATGAAGGTGAGATTTTTTTTTTGATCATTCTTATTCAATAGCTATCTGTTATAACAAAAGGTTTGGAGGAAAGATGATCCTTTATAAAGCCCATTTTCTGTGTAATTTCCATTAGCAGGCTTGCCAGGCTTTTGAGGGGTTTTGTCTGTTGCTCTGTTGTTGCCCCTAAAACTCAACAACAGATATGTTTTTCCTCAGTACCTCAATTTGGAGGAGTAAAGAAACATTCCTTATCAATAAAATCATCCAGCAGCTCTTCAATTTATTTATATTCCTTAAGCCAAGCAAACAGGAGTAGTGTTTCATTTACTAAGGAGTGAATGGATAAAAACAAACAAGGGAAACCCTCAGTATTGTGTTTTCAAGCCTCTTGCACCTTTGCCCAATGCTTTTTAAATCAAGTGTTTATGATGGACATAATTAACAATTTCTGGCTTCAGAGGCTGAAAAGACACCAGGAATGAAGATCAGATTACATTCACAGTAAAATAAACAACATCTACCCAAATTCTGTTGTTCTCCTGGAGAAAATGTGGAAGTGCAGGTATTACCAGAACTTCTGCTGAAAGGATTATCATCATCTACTTCAGGAATATCAGATTTTCATACTACATAGGAAATGAACCAAGAACAATAGAAGAAAATGCACAAGAGTAACTTGTAGTGGTTTCTATAATCACTGTGCAGGGAGGCAGCCTCAGTTATCTGTTGGCAGTGCTCCCACAAGGTCACCTACTCACCCTGGAAACATCCCTTTAGCTTTCTAAATGGACAAAGTTCTTTGAAAAAAGGTCTCCAATACCCATAAAGTAATAAATATTAAATGGATTAGAGTAATAAATTTCCTTTAAGAACAGTAACCTATAACATGACACCACAGCAATTATCATTCAAGCACAGATGTATATATATTTATATATATGTATGTTCTCACCAAATGCAGGACTGTCATGTTCCTGATCACTTTCTCCCTGCAAGGCTGTCATCTTTTTATGAGCATCAATCCACCAGGGTTTGTACTTTAAAAGATGCTTAATAGCTTCATCTTCAAAAAAATCAGCTCTAGGGAAAATAGAAAGAACTTTCATATGCTATTTATTTCAATTCATATTATATGTGGGTACACAGTAACACATCCATAGAATACACTTGGCTCCAGGTTATTTTCCATGTTAGAAATAGGTTCTTTGACTTTAAAGAAGAAAATTATTTAAAAATCCCCAATATTCTCCTATCTTTCAGTACCCCTTCCTCCACTTTTCCTGGGCCCCCAGAAGCCCAGGGAATTGATGAGCTTGCAGCATCACACGAAGCTGAACCAATCTGATTTTTTCTGAATGCAGCTAAATGAAAACACTCAAAGGCTTCTCAGACAAATCACTTGATTTTATTGGGTAGCTCTCCTGCTTAAGGCCCAGGAATTTGTGGGAAGGAAATTGTGCAGCTGAAGCAGGGATGGGGATGGACTTCAAGCAAGGACATGCAGCAGCAGGGTGGAAAAAAGATGTGTACATAAATTCTGGAAGAGAGGTCACCTCCATCTCAGCACAAAGCCACAGAGGTAAAAATCTCAGTCTAGTAATTCTAAAAGGATTTATCCTACAGGATTCAAGTTCTAACCTCCTCTTACAATCTGAGCTTTTTCTTCAAGCCAAACAATGGTATAAATACTGAGAATTGAAAAAAAAACAACCCAGGAAATTCCTCAATACCTTCTTAATCACCACACAAAACCTGAACACAGAATGCAATCTGCTTCCCTCTCACACTGACAGATTTTGGGTTTTGCCTCCCTTCAATGTCAAAGCAACTCAGATATCAGCCAGGGAACATTTTCCTCAAAGCCATCAGAACAGTTGTTTGCCCTCATTTCTACCAGAGTTTCTGTCCTCCTCAGGAAAACAATTTTTGTTGAAGAAAGGCTGGTATCATCTCTTCTGAAACAACCAAGACACAGCCATTAAACTAAATGGTGGAGCTCTACCAGGCCAGAACACAGAGGCTAAAATTGAAACTTGAAATTACTGCAATTTGCATCCCATTAGAGGTTAGGAACTACTTCAGTTCTAGTGAAATGTAGTTCAAGAAAACTCTTCTATTTTTTGTGTGTTACAGGAAGACATGAGGCTGCCTCTGAAACATCCAACTGAGGAAAAAATTCCAGGTTTGCAAAGTTACCTTCTGAAACAACTCAGAATGGGTTAAGCCTTCCTGTCCCCAGAAAACACACCACAGAACTAATTCTCCCCACTGGGAGATCCATCTGGCAGCAATCAATCTATATTAATAAACTTCATGGCTTTCATTTATTTTACTTATCTGAACCTAACTTGTCCCAAAATACTCCAACCTGAAAGGCACAGAGAATCATTTTTACTTCACTACATGGAATGAAGCACAAAAACAAAGTTTTGGTTTGGATATTTTCCTCATTCTGCTGTAAAACGTGTGACAAAGTGGCCAAGAAAAAATTTCATCACTTCAAAACTCAAATTTCCCCCTCCTAGTCAAGTGTGGGTTATTAATCCTTTTTGCACAAGGGGAAAACAAAATTCTGACTTTGTCAACCCAAAATGCCAACAGGAAGTGGCTGCTCAGCTGCTGAAGAGATGAAATATGAAACAAAGTTCTGCAGCAGCTGACAGCAGCCCCCCTTAAACACAGACTTAAGCAGAAATGAAACAGTTGAGAAACCCCAAAACAGATAAGCAATGTTTTGTGTCAGTGTCACACTAAGGCCTGCTCTGATGAGGCAAAACCAGACCAAAAGTAAAGCTGCTCTTTCCAAAAGTGATCTTAAATCCAATCATTCGTGA
Source organism: Cettia cetti (assembly GCA_013401135.1). Classification (NCBI taxonomy): domain Eukaryota; kingdom Metazoa; phylum Chordata; class Aves; order Passeriformes; family Sylviidae; genus Cettia; species Cettia cetti. The sequence continues at coordinate 8,062 of VZUI01038913.1, read as the reverse complement.
AAAGGGAATGTGTTTCAGAGGTTCCTGGCCAGGTGAAGCCAATCAGTACTCACAGGTAATGATCAGGCTCAAACTTGGCAGCCTCAGCTGCCAAACGTTGCCTCCTACGTTCCCCTGCAGGAGTTTGGTCTGGATCCTTCACATCAATAACATCACTGAGCTCATCCTGCAAAAGGGAACAAAATTACAGCCCCAAGCCACTGGTACGGCACACAAGATTTATTCAGGAAGAATTTAAGAAGGATGCTTGTCAGCACTGCACTAAAATCCCTAAAAATGCTTTCCTCCCTTTCAAGTCTTCCAAATTCAGGCTCCACTATGCAAATAAAACATCAAAATTCTAAGGAAATGCAGTTATTTGAAGCTCCTTAAAATTCGTGATATTATCAAGTCTATTCAGGCCATTTTATCATAAGGCAGGGAGGTTATTTTGCATTATGATAAATTTGCAATGTTAAACAAAAGCACACAACCCTAACAAAGACAAGAATCACACAACATTCTTGTGACTTTTGAGAATACTCTCACTCTCTGAAGTGGCTTTACATTAATTAATAGGCAATTGGAGTGCCCTTTTAAGCATCATTAAGTTATTTCCCATGCCATTAATGCTGATGGAAAATGTATTTCTTCACAAAGAAAGCAGCATGTATGTCCTAACAAAATGTAAATCCCTCCTCCATAAACAACAACCCTGCTGCAAGACCTGTCAATACTACAAACCATACAACAGTAAGTTAGAGTTACATAAATGAGTTGAACTTTGCAAAAGCTGTTGATTTGTGAGCCAGGAATCCTACACAGCAAGTTACCCAGAATTTCTAAGAGAGAAGAAGACAAAATGCATCTACCTGCAGCCTCTGGAACACCCCTGAGCGTAAATTCCCAAACCCATAGGGGTGCTGCAGTGCTGGGGGGCTTTCCTCAAAAGGAATCTGTTCCATTTCCCAGTCAAATTCTTCTTCATTCTCTTCAGACAGCTCAGCAGAGGCAGCTGTATCTATGGCATGGTCAGAAAAAGAAAGTTATATTATTTCCTTGAAAGGTTTATTGTGCTACTGGTGTTTGCCTTTCTCATTTTACTGCATCTTTTAAGAAATCTAACTTGACACTGGGTCATACAAATCAGTCCTGCTTCAAACTCCCCAGCTTTGAAAAATGAATACCAGGAACACTAAATTCTAAATGCACTCCCTCAGACTGAAATACCTGTCCCACTGAATTCAATTTGATGCTAGGCAAACCCTGACAGAACCTAAGTGATATTATCAATAATTTAAGGCAGGTATTAAAAAAATCAGAGACAGCCAAGCATTTCTGTCTGTTAAATACTGATGTTAAGCAAGACATGCACTGGAACCAGTGGTTTTAACCAGCTAATGGTCCAGTTGTAGTTTGTAGAAAGCAGAAGACTCAACTGTGTGTGTGTTCTACAGCCACTAGAGGGGTACAAAGACCTACAGAGCATTAGCATATTTTTAAAGCACATTTTGGAAAAATTTAAGCATAACTAAACTTATAAAGCTGATGTGTGTATCACCTGCAACATTTATTTCTACTCTTATCCATACTTTGATTTATTCATGCCCTTCTCATACCTTGGACTAGTCAATAATAAAAATACTGTATTTTTCTATATGTATCACTCTGTAGATCAATAACTGTTTCATTACACACATGTATCACCTTGTATAAAGAAGATTGATTTTGTCATACCCATCTCTTCTACCAAAGGTTTTGCTGATCTTGATTTCTTTGGTGCTAAAAGAGATGTCAGCATGTCCAGCCCCTCAAAATATTGGCCAGGAACCTCCTTGGGCAACTGAATTGTAAAAGTACCTTGAAAGAAAGTAGGAATATAATTAATGCATTAAAATATCTGAGACAGACAAACGTGCATTTTTCCTCTCTGAGAAAGGCTCAGAGGAAGTGGGACACATGCAGGGAGCATTTTATTTTGCATTGATCCCTGTGCATGTTTTTAACCTTATTTCATAACAATTCAGGATTTTAATGATAAAACATGAAAGAGAATATTTAACTACTTGGAGTCTCCTAACTTACATTGTATAAACACAAACCAACAGAAGAAAGCAAGCTTTATTTAATTTTTAATCCTTCCACCAAACAATCCACAGAAGCTACATTCACCAATCTGATTGCTGTCTTAGTCATGTAATAAAGATTCTGTAAGCACCAAATTTATTGTTTTATTTGGCTTAAAAGCATAAACTACTGGAGACAGCAACATTTTTTATGACACAGATATCAGTAACATCAACCAATACCTTCATCTGTATTATAAGATGCTTTTTCTCTGCCATCCTCTACAATTCTTCCAGGAAGTGTCAATCTGCAGGCAAAAAATGAGATGCCTCACTGAAAGCCTAATTCTGCAAGTTAATGTCTCAGCCTATAAAAATGTAAGGCACATTCCAAAAGCAGCACAAAGGACTTCACTACATGACTCCTCTTCACAGTAATAGAATCCAAGCAGTTCAATCCCCCTGGATTCCTCCCAAGAAAAGACATTCTACAAAATTTACACCCAGAGAATAGTCTGGTCGTTTAAATTAAAAAGCCATTGTACAGTAAATTTAGAAAAGTATTTCTTTCAATTCCCTTTAACATGATTTAATGCCTAGGAACAAAGAGGCCAGATCCAAAAAACCAAATCTTTGCATGAAGTGAGCTGTAGTCAACAGAATAAAAGCTGCAGATGAAGAACATTCTGAAGAGACCAAAATTAAGTTCATTTTCTACTATGAAGATCAAGTTTTGAAAGCTTTTTCCATTACTTGCCTGAGAAAGTATGGCTTAGCATAAAATTTGAAATCTTCCCCCTCAAAATAAATGTCAAACTCCGAAGCTCTGGCATAAGGCACTCTGATTTTTACTGTAAGAAAATCTGGATCCTGGGTCAGTTCAAAAGCTGGAGTTATCATGATGAATCCAGCAGGAAAAGCAAACACTGGTAGTGTGGCCCTGTAGAAACAGGAAAAGAAAGAAAAGATTATTGCAGCTTCTGATTTATGAGAGCAAGTGGTGTCTCTTCAAAAGTCTGTAAGAACATTTCAGATTTCTCACATAATTATCCTCCATGAGCTCCAGAAGAAAACACTGATGACAATAGCAGCAACATCAAAGAGTTATCAAAACATGAAGGCACCACCTCTCTGCACCTTAATGAAACAACTGAGTGTAGAGCTGGAGAACAGGAAAGCACCTGTTACATTCCACCTGAAAACCATACTAAAATTCAGTCCTAAAACTTCCCAGCTTTTCAGAACTGTTAATTATAATTTCACACATAGCAGAGCACAGACCTTTGCAGTTCTCTAGTGAACTGAACACAAACCACTAGTAAAAAAAATCATAAAAGCAAATAATATTTGCAAAAAATAGAGCTGTGTTTTGTAATTCACACACATATTAGCCAGAATACGAACAACAGGTTTAAGGATAGTTTAGATAACATCCCTCACAACCATATGTATGTATATACACCAGCATGTGTACATATTTAGCACAAGAAAAAGAATTTATATAGTACTATTCACCTAATATATAACTGTCTGACCTTTCAATAGCTTCTCACCTCAGGTTTAATTTAGAATCCAGTTATAGATTGTTTGGGGTTTTTTTGGTTGGCTTACAAAAGGTCACACAGTTTTGAAAATTAGCTTTTTAAGCCAAAAATATTTTAACAAATAAAATCAGGATAGAACTATTATTTAGGAAAGAACTACTTTTCACTCACTTTGAGTTATCTTTACTCAACGTGCCCCCATTGTAACAATTTCATAAACAGCCAGAAATCATTCATCATTAACGAGGCTAAATTAACACACCACCTTTTTTCTCATATGAGTAATCAGCCTCGTTTAGCATGTATGAAAAATATTAAAATTCATCATTTCACTGTATCAGGTGATTCCAGGGGCAACATTCCCACCCATTCCAGAGTGAGAAGCTGCCACGTGTTTTATGGAATTGTATCTAAATAGGAAACACCTGGCTTGTAGAACACCTGCACCTTTACATCTGATGCACTCTCCTGTAGATTTTTATCTTCTCTCAGCACCACAAGCGGAGCTAAGAGGTACCAACAGCTCATTTGGACTCTTCAGGGATGACTTGCCAAGTGTGCACTTTTACTTTCCCCAGTCACAGGTTCACAAATAACCAGCAGCCCCAAAACCAGGCCCAGTTCTCCCTGCCCGGCCCAAATTAACCACCCCAAACCGCTCTTGGAGGGAGGAGTCCTACCCAAATCCGCGATATCTCACAGCTGAGACACAACATTCAAACCCCAGGTATCCCAGACATTCACGTTTCCCGGCCTCTCCCGGGCACTAGGGAAAGGCAGAGGGAGCAGGGATGATGCATGAGAGGCTGGGCGCTAAAACACAGAGAGGCTGGGCTTGGGAGGCACCTCCAGGGCAGGGCCACCCGCAGGAGGTGACACAGGAGCCCCGGCGGGCTCGGAATGTCCCCGGACAGGGACCCCACACTCCCCGGGCAGCCTGCCCAGGGCTCTGCCGCTCGCCACGGAAAAAAGTTCTGCCTCACGCTGAGGTGAAACTTGCTGTGCTTCATTCCACGGCCACTGCTCCTGTCCTGTCGGTGGGCACCCCTGGAAAGAGGCTGGTCCCGTCCTCCGACACCTTTTGGCGATGTATATTAATGAGAGCCCCCCTGTTTTCTCTTCTCCAGCATAGCCAGGCCCAGCTCCCGCAGTCTGTCCTCATGACAGAGCTGCCCCAGGCCCCCCATCACCCCTGGACCCGCTCCTTGTCTTCCCTGCACCGCGGAGACCAGAACCGGACACAGCCTCCCGTCGGTGCCGTCACACCGGGCCACGCGCCGACCTGCGGCCGCGCCCTCCCTCAGCCACCCAGCAGCGAGCCCTGCAAGGCGACAGAGCCCTCGGGGAAGGCGGCAGCCAGCGGGAGAATCCCGGGAATAGCGGCGGGAAGAGCCCCGGCCGTGCCCGCCCGCGTCACTCACTCACTGAGCTCCGCGCCGCTCCCGCCGCCGCTTCCCGCGCCCGCCCGCACCGGGGCGGAGCCGCGCATGCGCACCCGGGCCGGGCCCGCCCCGCTGAAGCCGTTCCCCCCTCCCTCATGGCCGCTCCCCCCTCACGGCCGCTCCTCGGCCCCGCCCTGCGGGCTCTGCCCCCGCCGCTCGCTCTTTATAACTCCGCTCATGCTGCTTCTAGCTCTGCTCGTTTGCGGGAAACGTGCAGCGATTTAAAGATCCGCTGTAAATTCTTGCTGCCCGTAAGTTTGGTGAGGTTTCCTGATGTTTGCAAGAGTTGTTGGGAAGGGAGTGCTTAACAGTCAGTATGGATGTGGGCGGTGTAACTGTGTAAAGCTAGGTCGTTTAAGGTGAAAATCATAATCCATGTTCTGGACAAATAAAAAGAATGAATTCTTACCTGCGATTGCATAAAATGTCTTGCACGCACTGAGCATATTTTATTTCAGTAGCTGCTTTTCATAAAGAAGTGTGGAAATTGAACTTTAGTGTGTTGGGGAGAGGGTTTCTTTTCTGTGAAACCACTGGTTAATCCAGCACTAATTCCTGTCAACAAATGTGCTATTTCTGTTATGTTTACACTCATCTGTCTTTTCCTTAGCTGCAGATAAGGTAGAAGATGAGTAAACACAAGGGTGACCCCAGGAGCACTGTCAGAGTAGGAATTCCCAATTACATAAAGCTCTTCTAAGATACTGGATTAATGCAAACATTGATAGAGTGAACAGGGGACAGAGCCTGATAGATTGAAACAAATACAGCATGAAGGAGAACAAGAGGATCCAACAGCAGAAAAGTTGGTTTAAAAGCTGTAATTTATTGAATATATCACCTAATGTAAAATTAATCTAATTTTTCTGCCTTTGCACCACAAGAGGTATTCTGGCTCTAGATATTTCTTAACGTTTTAAAATGCTGCTGACTGTCTTCCTCTTACTGCCCCTTCTGAAATGCATTCAAATATTTTTCCTGGAGGGAAAAAGCATAATTATGTAACCTCTCCTAATAAAGGTTTCCTTTTTTTTTTTTTTTTTTTTTTTTTTAAATTAAAAAAAAAAAAAGTAGACAATCCTCCAGGCTGGAAATCCACTGAACACTGAATATGACATTTCCTTTTTGAGAAAACTTTATTCTTGTACTGAACTGAACCAGCAGTTCAAGTACTGCACAAAAATAGAATCATTTGCTTCAAAATAGATAGCTCTTCCCAGTGATTTAAAATTGATGGATGGTTTTAATATACAGCCTAAACTTCTTGTGTCCCAGTTTTTCACATGCAGAAATTGAAGATGCATGGCATATAAAAAGCTTTTTTTCATGTTAAGAAATTAATGATATCTAATTTCAGATGCTGATTTGTTTTGGACTAAGGCCTCAGTCATGTCCTCAGAAACTTTTGATGCATTTCCAGAGAACTTCAGCACTAATTAACTTTTGGACCTTACAAAGTAATCTGTAAGAAGTATATTGGACAGGAAGCTGGATTTTTAACCACTCAGCACCATCTTCTCTAGACAAATTCAAATTTGCAGGACAAGCCTGTGAAAGATAAGTTTTATCTGGGAATTTGTTCTTGTCTAACTGACACTTTCCAAGACTGCCTCAGAATTATTTTTTTACAGCCTAAGAACTCCCAGCCTTTTTCTTTTATGCTAATACTTTCCTTGTAAAAGAACTATTTCTAAATTATTTTAGTGGAGAAAGTGGTGCATCAGCCATTCTGCTTTTCCATCCAAGGAAGGGATGAAGTAGCATCTCTAAGGAATGTGTATTGCTTTCTTCTGTAAAGTACATCCTGAATTTTTTTAGAAATGTAATGAATTTTTTTTTTTTATTTGGAAATGTACAAAGACTACATCTTTTAGTGCATCTTTCTGATGAAGGGAATGTGGCTGGTATGTATTTAATGAAACACAGAAGAATTAAAATGCATAATCTACAATGTTTTGGACAATTAATTAGGACAACTTGCTGTTTGCTTGACAAATAGAAGCATGAAGCTTTGCAATTGATGAGCACAATTGGCTCTACATTGCTAATAATGAATAAATCTGGCAACCTTGGAAATGCTAATCCAAAACAAAATCACTAAGAGGGCTTAACTGACATATCTAGAGAAGAAAGTGATTTTACTGATGATACAAAATATCACACATTTGAACAGCTCGATGATTTCAGCACTGGTACTCTTTTTCATTGAGTATAAAGCTGGGTAGGGTTTTATTATAGTGCCTATATTCTTGGGAAAGAGCATATGTTTATGCATTGTGGTTTTTCTGCAGTTTCTCATTTAGTATTGCTATTTTCTCTTAGCATGAAGTAATTTACATTCTCATGCTGGCCACAATCCGAGTTGGATGAAGCTCCTGAAACAGTAGTTGTTCATTGCATTTGAACTGATGCTAAGGCAGAGTACATTTTGGGATGGCACTGTTGGTGAGGTGTGAGCAGTGTAGAATGGACAGGCTGGACATTCCACTGCCAGTGAATGCCACTGTCACTTCCAGTGGCTCCATGAGGGACACATGAGGCTCCTCCAGGACTGAACTTTCCCTTCTCCCCCCTTTCAGTGTTGGTGTCTCCATTCTTTGCACAGCTTGTACTCCTGCTCCATGGGGCAGCAAGAATCCTTGTATTTCTGTCATTCTGTACATTTCAAGGCCGTAAATCAGATTATGACCCCAAGCAGGATTTAGTTCTGTGAAATTCAGTGTTGTGTTGCTAGGATGGGTCACACAGGGACAAAGCCACCCACAAGTGAGCGAGTGCCTTGTTCCTTCAGTTCTGCAAGTACTGCACAGCATGGCTCACCTGCCTGCAGTGCAGATGGAGCGAGGAGTGCACAGTGTCTGCAGGTGTAAACTGGGGCTGCAGGGCTGAGGAGGCTCGGTGTCCCTGCTAGCACAGGCACAGGAAACGCCTGCTTAGGAGAGACATGGAGTGCTGTGTGCAGCTCTGTCCCTCAGTTCAGGATGGACACTGAGTGCTGTGTGCAGCTCTGTCCCTCAGTTCAGGATGGACA
>VZUI01038912.1:0-12308 GCA_013401135.1 Cettia cetti | reverse complement strand
GGGCCCGGCGCGGGCGGGGAGGCGGAGGGAGGCGGGGATGGCGGAGGGAGGGGGCCGGGGCCGCTTCCGCCGCCGAGTGCCGGAGCCAGGAAGCGGCGCCACCGCCCCGGGGCTCGGCCGCTCCCCGCCCGCCCCGCGCCAGCGGCTGGCACGAAATGCTGCCCGAGGCTTCCCGTGCTGCCTCTTCCAGAAGGGTGCGATGCTTACTCCGGTTTTCCACACAGTATTCCCACACATTATTCCCAGCTATCTCGCCGCTTTCTCATTACACCCTCCTGCCTGCTGTCATTAGAGGGATGTGTTTTGTGTCCTCCAGTACCATCAGCCCGTACGTACCCAGCTGCCTTCTGCACATGGTCGTTCAGTTATGGTTGATCATATGTGCAGTTGTGGCTAAGATGACATTGCAAAGGAATCTCTTTATGTGTGCAAGCAATTTTGTAGTTCGCTTTCGCCTGCGACACGTGGATAGTCATCATACACGCTGCTCAAATCAATCGCCGCGTTCCTTCTGTGCCGGGGCGAACAGCTGTTTCCTGGAACACTTTAATGGGGTTTGGTAATTTGCTTGTGCCTGACACTTAAGTGATGCCTCGTAAAATCAGCCGTCCCTCAATAAGATGTCTGCCCAGGAGAAAATTAAAAGCATTTTTCTGTCTGCTCTCTTTTGATCTAAAGAAGGTAAATCTAGGATCTGTAAGGATCATTCCATGATCTAAAGAGCCTGAATGAAGAGGTCGTTTTAGTTCAGTACAAACCCGTCGATTCTTCTGAGGGTGGAAACATACTCTCCTCCTTAGGCTTTGTAGAAAGTTAAACATCTTGTATACACTTCTTTTTCAAGCTCGCTCGGTAGATGAAGGAGAGAAATAGTTTGCTGCAAGAAAGTGCTTCATCCCATCCTGAAGTAGGTGTTGGAGATTTGTGAGAAGAAATCCCTTTGGAGCTGCCTTTCTGTGTCTATGGCGTGAAACTGGGACCTGCATAATGGTTTCGTCTAAATATCTAGCATCTAAAGGAGTACATTAAGGCGAAGTAAGTCCAGGTCTCTGTCATTCATGACCAAAAGAATGACCTTATTTGGTTTACCAGATATCCCACAACCTCTCTTCCACTAAGCCAAATAATCCTTGCCCTAACCATGACTGACTGACCATTTAAATTGTCCAAGCATTATTTCAGCAGTTCAAAAAAGAACTCACCAATCCTCAAGTTTTTATGGACTGCTCATCCTGTGATGGGGGGTTTAGGTCTGCCTCATTTTTGTGTGTGTAGTCCCACATATTCACATGCTGGTGTTAATACTTCTCGTCTTTCCGAGAACCTACAGCGAATGACTACAAGCCCAAAAGTCTCTCTCTGCGCTTTGCATTCTCTAATAGGAGATGACAGGGGACCTTCCATTTTCGGTTCTGATCCTTAAAACTTCACGGCCACACTCAGTACATCTCTGTTCTGTCCTGAAATGCTAGGTTGTCCCAAGCCTTCACCTTGTCTTAATTCCAATTATGATACTGTAATTCTATAGCAGAAGTGTCCTGGCACTGAAATCTTTGCGGTATTTCAACTGTCTGAGCTGAAAGTAATACTTTGAGCCTATGAGCCAGAATGGATGTAGTCATACGTAGATAAGAGTATTTTTTCCCACTGTCAAGCATGAGTCCTCTGAGATTCCAGCTTTTTTTGTAGTCATTTTACTCCCTTGAACTAGTGATATCTTAACTACCAGTTTAAGGCAGAAGTATCAAAGGAAGCCAGTGATAATATGAAGTGTCACTGAATGAGAAATTAATCTCTGTCTACAGAGATGTATGCTGTATGCCCAAGGTATTGTGATAAAACACATTTGGGAACTGTTTCTTCTGCAAGGAAAGATATTTTTTTAATATACCAAATGCTTTTATTATATGTGAAGTGTTTTGATAAGACAACTGCACTATGTCTCCTGAAAGCCTGGTTTATTGACATTTATAGTGGTACTTGCTGTGTGAGGAACAAATTGCTGAGCTATTTTTCAAGTTGTCTCCAAACCCTGGAGGCATACAGAAAGATGAGGGAGACTCTGAAACCACAGGGGAAAGAGATGCAGTAAACACGCTTGAGTCCTTCCCTGCAGTGTGAGCCAAAGTCCCTTCTGGACCATGCCCATGTCTCGGTACTATTAGTTCTCTTCTGCTATTGAAAACCTGCCCTTGGGTTCTTTCTCACACCAAACAGAATAACACTGGAATGAAGATTATGCAAAAAGCCACTTTACCATCAAAAATCCAAATTTCTCATCACCTTCTATTGGCTTGTCAGCACTTTGCAGGCCAGTATTTTGGTGATAGTCACAGTATGAAGCCTAGGTAGTCTGTGTGCAGCTTTCACTTCTAGGCGTAGAGTTGGAAAGATATGACCCATGCTTAAGGACAAGACAGACACAAACCCACTCAATCCTGTATTCCTGCGCCTCACTCTCATGCAAAGTTATTATTATGATTCTGTGAGAGCAGTTAACAAGAGAATCTGTTAATTACAATTTTTGTATCTGTTAATAAATTGCAGCACCTAGACAACCTACGATATGTATAATAGATACTAGAATTTGAAATAATTACAGCACAGTAAAATATATAAGAGTTTCAATGTAAGAAATGCACACTGTTGTGAGAGTTTCTTCTTAAATTCCTGGTGTATTTTCTTCTTCCTTCTCAGTAACATGTTCACAGATAAAACAGCTAGGACATCTTCTGTTGGAAATTTAGTGGACTTGCATATGTTCAGCTTACTCTTGTGTTTCTACTACAATATTTTCACCAATTATTTCTTTTCATACACAGAGGGACAGGGTCAAGGAGGAACTTTTCCTTTGAATAATTCAAAGTAATTCAAATCACTGTGTAATGTCAGTAGTGTTATTCATGCTTATGGTTCCTGTGGGAGTGGGAACATGTTGAGGGTTCTTTTGTACAAAAATTACATACTTATAGATATTGTGTTAGGATATATGCAATTAAAACCACAACTAAGTTATAACTGGAAGGAAGATGCCTAAATATTTTATTTTTAGATATGTCAAGAGTATTTTCTGTTCATTTTGGCTGGCACATGCTTATAGTGAAGTATAAGAAAAGGAAGAGAACCTGTTTGAATACCACAGATGGTGGCATGTGTAAGTAATCTCCCAGGATCCCCATTTAGACTTTGTATTTAGAAACAAAACAACAATGAAGCCAAAACCAAAAACCTAAGCAAAAGCTAAATATATAATATGTGTATAAAGAGCATGAGCTCTGCTATTATAGAGCAGTGAACACCTGATTTTTACTGCCTGTAAAGCAAACCAGGCCATCGGCTTTGTATCAGCATGGCAGATACTGCATTGTGGAGTCAAAGCTTCATCCAGACAAAGGTGTGAATAGGATTTAATTGGAGAAACAGTGTAAGAAAGAAGATCAAAGGCTTATCTTAAAAGAGGAACATTATTCATTTAGTCTTAACCTACTCTTGAAATTGAAAAGAATGTGTATTAGCCTTTCCCTTTGGTGGTCCAGTCCTTCTACTTTCACTGTGTTTGCATGTGCAGACATGTTGAGACTTTGTGCAGAAGTCAGTACAGGAACAATAAATTGCTTTAATCCTGCTCACACTCTCAACAAGGACCTTCAGTGGGATGTAAGATGTGTTGGCCTTGCTCTGGTTCTCTGCCCAGGGGCAAATCCCTTTCTGAGCAAGTGACATTAGATTGTCAACAAGATACCGCATTCATCAAAAGCCTGTGGCACATTTTCTCATTTCTTTTGCACACAAACAAATTCAGACTTCAGAGTCCATTTGATATGAGATCAGCTTCAATAATTCAGGTCAACAATTAACATTTACCTGTAATTTTTCCTCATGCATTTCTCTAAAGGATTAGCAACGTGGTTTTTTCTGTCAGAAGAGAAGATGTCTTTAGCACAGGTGCAATTCTGACAACTCTGGGAAGTGCTGGTGGCCTGCATTTACAGTAAACATAGAAAAGAGGTCTGGTAGCAGGGCACAGTGCATTTGCATGACAGAACTGAAAGGTAACCCTGCCTTTTGAACATGGCCAAGCTGCTGGCAAGGTCATGGAGAGCTGTGAAATGATCTGGCAGCTGAGCCCCCCAAGAGGCATGCTTCCATTTCCTTACAGGAATACTGCCAGAGAGCAGTGTTTTAAATCTAATGATAACACAGATCAAATGGCCTTTGCCTGCTTCAGGTATTTGATTAGGGGTGAACATCCTCCTTGTTTTAAGAAAACTAGAAGTCCTGGCCTAGCCTAGTGCTATAGTGAAGGAGCTATTTTCTTTTAAGCATTCATTTCTGAAAGCATTTCTGAACAACAAAGTTTAGAGTGCAAGTAATATTGGAAAGTCCATCCTGATCAACTGTTTCCAAAGATTTTTTAAGAAGACAGAAAGATTCTCACTTACTTGATCTGAAATGAGCTGTACATACCTTGGGGTATTCCCCCATATTTTTTCCTCAGGCTTTTGAGCCATTTTGGTGCTGATTCTACCTCTGACATAAACCAGAGTCCAGGACTGTTCTCATTCATGTCTGTCTGGAATGGTCTGCCTGTATGTTCACTGTACTTTGAAGATTACCACTGCCTTTTTGAAGCTGCAGTAAAGGGCATCAGAGACACAAATGCATGCTACTCACATCATTGCTGCTTGTTTCTAACTCAGCAGAGGCATAGATGTGTTTCTCAGAGTGGAGAATGTTGTTTCAGTTACTGACACTTCTGAAGCAGTTTCACATGAAACACTGAACAGGGCGGAAACTTTCATTTTGAACAAAAGAACAATTTTAATAGAGCCTACATACCTGTACCTTTTCATGTCTGTCCCTTCCCACAGCTCTCCCAGACCAAACATTCTGATGATGGCCAAAAAAGGAGATTCAGTTAACTGTGAAAATGTGTTTTCAACGAAAAACTGCAACTACGGAGCTCTTGAACAATAACATGGGAAAAGTCAAAGACCGTCAAGTTGCTGCAGAGGAAGATCCTAGCACAGCAGGGTATCTCACAGGAAAGACACAGACAAGGACATTAAGACTTTATACTGCCAAAGTCTTTGTCTTTTGTCGACCTCTTTGCTTTGGCAAGCTGCAGGCAAACTGGAGGAGACAGCACAGACCTGGCATGGTCAAGAGGGACTTTCAGCTCTCCCATTAAAGCAGTGTGTAGGGTCCATCAGGTAAGCCAATATCCATCTGGTAATAGCTACACATGGGGCTATCAGGGCATCACCTTTGTGTTTATTTATCTGGGGCAAGTTCTCATAGGGATGACCAGAACATTCCTACAATGAACAGAAACACACAAAACATTGAAAACTGTTTGAAAATGCCAAAATGCTCATGTTCAATTTGTAAAACTCACGCTTCTTGAAAAAACACCTCTTAGGGCAAAGAAGGCAGTTTTCCTCTTATGCTTGCACGTAGTACATTCTTGATCTGACAAGACTTGCAACCACAAGAGAGCACTCTTTCCTTTGAAGATGTCTCAACTTCCCCAGAAAGCTACAGATATGCTATATAAGTTTTGCAAACTGCTTGTGAGCTGGTTCAGTTAGACCAGAGCAGCCGAAACAACAAAGCTTGCAGTTGTTTTTTGGATTTCATTGTGAAAAGCCTTTGGGTAGTTTTTAGATGACAGAAGATCCTTGGTTCCTGGAAGTGAGGAGTTCTGCCAAAACTTTGAAGATCCCTGTAAACTTTGCAAATTACCCATCTTTTGGAGACAATTATATCAAATGATATCATGGATTACAATACATGAGAAGTGTTTAGAGCCTGGAAGATTATTTATGTTTGGCATTAACTCTTATGGTCATAATTTCAAGTGGAGAGAAAAGGAATACACAGGAACCCTCTTATTATCTTTTGAAATATGAAGATCACAGGAAAAGAAGGGCTTAAATTGTGGAGTGATGGTCCTCAAAACCTGTCTGTACATTAACTGGCATCCTACACCTATAAAAACAACAATGCTTTCCAGGCAGAGCATGGACCTTGTGAGTTGTTAGCCTTGCTTTGAGATCTGAGTTTTTATACACCACAGGAGGAAACTGCAGCTTGTGGGTCAGGGTGCCTATACAGATGTTGGATTAATACATTGGAAGCCAAATTCAGGAACTAACACTCCACTGGTGAGGAAAAAAAGAAGCATGGACAGCACTAAAGACAATGATAAACTATTGAAGAGGATTGCATTTCCAGGAGCTGTGTCCCTGTCTAACAGCCACATGCACCCCCATGGGGTACCCCTGAGAGAGCCCTTTGGGGTTCCCTTCCACCTAGACCCATCTTACTGGGAGCAAGCCTACAGTGGGCACACAGGACACATCTCCTACATCCCATTCCCTGGCTACATGGGCATCTATGACTATTCCTTCGAGCCTGCCTTCATTCGGAAGAGGAACGAGAGGGAGCGGCAGCGGGTGCGCTGCGTGAACGAGGGCTACACGCGCCTGAGGGAGCACCTGCCCAAGGAATTCGCTGACAAGCGCCTCAGCAAAGTGGAGACCCTGAGAGCTGCAATAAGCTACATCAAACACCTGCAGAGCTTGCTGGACTGCCACCCCTTAGGCTCTACCGGTAAGGAAACGCTCTGTGCCAAGGAGTGCCCTGGAAATCCCAGTCCGGCTTCCCCGCAGGAGTGCAACAGCGATGGAGAGTCCAAAACTTCTTCAGCGTCATCCCCCTACAGTGAATTTGAGGAGATGCACAGCTAGGTCTCCTCTCTGGACACAGAAAGCTTCACGTTTGGCTGAAAACCAATTTCAAACCCTGGGAAATTTTCTACAGATGAAAATTAATACCGAGGAAAGGAAAAACAGATAGGGAAGGCAAAAAAAAAAAAGGTATTTTCAATCTGTCAAAGGACTTCAAGTTTTTGCTGTATAAAATTTAAACATGGTTTGTAAACAAACAGATTATCTCTCAGGTTCCTACAGCTGTTTACTAAGCTTCTTTTGGACTGCTAAACTGGAGCAACATTTGAATTCTACTTTTTATTCAGCTTTTCTTCTGTTCTTTTTTTTTTTTTTTTTTTGCCTTTCACTTGAGATTGTACAATCAGATAAATCTATTTCAGGAAATTCCACTCCCCTTTCTCCTGCTTTGTCCAGTGAGTATTACTGTCTGTTTTTCCTGACTGCTAACCTGAGATGTACTGCAAACATTTGGACCAGGGAAGGTAAGATTTAGATAAAATATCTTTCCCTAAATATTTCAGAAAACTCATGGAAATACTTCTATTTATGAAACAACAAATTTTCAAATAAAAACAAGGCTATATTTGGAAATTAATTTCTTTTAAAGCATCTTCTAAAGTGAAAGAAACAGCGCAGGCACTGGGCACTGGCTATTTGGTGATTAATGTAAAGATAATTTTCTGGAAAATAAAGCTGGACACTTATTCCAGTCAATGCTAGGAAGAGGGAAACAGAGTTCTGTAAAACTACACCTTCAAAAGCAAATCTTCACTCAAGATACTGAAAAAATTAAAGCCTTTTTCTTACTTTTCTGAAATCTGAGTTAATGGACAGAATAGCCTTGATTGTATCTTTGGAAAGTCTTGCTTAAAAATGTGCTTAAAAGTATAACCTGTAGTGGTTAGACACTGTTGTGTACAGAAGGGGAAATGTTGAATATAGAATTTACATCTGCATGAAAATGAAATATTTCTACTTTTGTTTCGAATATTGTATTACTTTTTCAAAGGACACAGTTTTTAAAATTAATACCTCAAAATCTATGGAATACCTTTAATTTGGATTGCATCTACTTAAAATGAGAATTTCTCTCCAATTTGTTTTTAAATCTGCCTTTCTCCAAGGCTTAAATCCCATTCTGAATATAGGGTGAACTTCTTACCCATCCACTTTCCACATCCCTTTCAAACATTTGCGGTTTTGGCCTTGTGTTGACGAAATGGTTTTGTATCTTTTTTTCCTTCCTTTGTGTCATGTTGACTGAACACCTGAAAAAATACTCATGTATAAATAAGAACAAATATGGATCAAATACCTCAAAATGTGTCCATAAATTTCCTTTAAATAAAAAATGTGATTAATCCTGCCTGCGTCTTTTTTCACTTTTAATTGATAACAAACAGGAGAGTAACTTTTCAGGAAAAAATAGAGAAAATGGAAAGGAAGTAAATATGAACTACCACCTATAAAACAAAATTTTTAAACTAGATTTTAAAATTTAGATAAGGAGCAGGTATATGTTTTGGGCATCTAATAAAAATTACTTGGTATAAAAATACTCTCCTGCTTTCTATAAGACTATTCTCAACATTTATACACTTTTAGCTCCTGTGTCCATGGCAGTCACAGGTCTTGTTCTTTACCCTTTATATGGGAGACAGCTCCTTTTTCTAATGACTGTTTTGTTTCTCTGAGGGCTGTTACTTTTGCAGAGGCTATTTGCCAGACTCAAAAATTGAGGTTTAGTTGCCTGGACAGTTCAGATCCAGAGCCAATGCACTCATTTCTGGCTGTGCAGTGTTTGTATTTCTTACCCAAGAAAGAAGAGGACAATGAGATAGAGGTCCAAATGTCTTATTGGGTTCCATTGTTTCTTGGCTTTTCTTGTTTCCTTTGTGTTTCTCTGGCAAGAGATTCAACCTGTCTCTCCCTTTGACTCAGTTTTGAGGTTTCTGGAAATGTGGTATTGCTGCTGGTAATTCTGTGAGTAAGCCTGAATTGCATTTCTCCCTCAAAGCAGAGATTAAATCTTTGTTATCTATAAAAAACATACACTCCTTCAGAGTACCAGAGGTAAATTCTGTGAAACATACTTCGTTGGAAAGCACTCTGAAGATGAAAAGCATTTTCATGATATAATGACAATAAATAGCTGAATCAAACCAAACCATTAAAAATAAAAATTGCCAGAGTGTCCATTACTTCCTGGGCAGGACGTGTCAGATAAGGCCACAGATGAATTTTTAGGTCAGATTGCTATCACAAAGGTCTGACTCTGACAGATAAATATCCAGGAGCCTCACTAAGTCCTTGATTCCCAAACCTCAGAGAGATGGTGCACTGTGCCACCTCCTCCATGAGGAGCTGGCTGGAGAAGGGGACTATGCTATGACTCTGCCCCTTTTCATCTCTCATGTGGAATGTTCCTCAGTGTTTCCATGAGAGTGGAAATTATCCCACCCTGGGCCTGTGCTTGGCCATTACTACTTTAGGCTGTCTAGCTACTCTATTTTCAGACTATACATCTTTAACGGCTCGGAAATGTCCTTAAAATACCTCCCAATCCGACCTCAATGCTGAAGATGCAAAAACCAGAATGCCACATGTATTTTAATTTAATTTTATTTAAAAAATAATTTCTGGATGAAAAGGAAATTCTCTCTGTAGGAAAAATCTGTCACCGAGTGAACCCCTCTCTTGAGGAAAGTTGTACATTTTTATTTCTCCCAGTTCCTGTTGTTACTCAAACTTCTTGCACGATTTTAGCACAAGCAAGTAGAAAACAAGATTTCCTAAATATGGATTGTCCAGGCATCAGCAAAGGTTTAAAGTGAATGCCACATTTCAAAAGCTTTATTAAGCTGTTTCTGTCTAGACAAAGGGTTTTTCAAAGCTTCTAAAGTGTATCATTATCAGACTTTTAAAGCAGACAGTGATCCAACTTGTCACCATGAAAATCAAATTTTAATAAAAATGTTGACCAGAAGAATTCT
Source organism: Cettia cetti (assembly GCA_013401135.1). Lineage (NCBI taxonomy): Eukaryota > Metazoa > Chordata > Aves > Passeriformes > Sylviidae > Cettia > Cettia cetti. The sequence continues at coordinate 2,581 of VZUI01038912.1, read as the reverse complement.
CTCCACGTGGGACAATTACTATTTACAGGAAAGGTGAATGCTGCTATCTGTAGGCAACGATGCTACAGCTTTATCCAACACTTGCACACCAAAAGCAGACACTTCAATCTTTCTCTCAAATCTGCAAGAAACAGACATCTGAAGTCTTCCCTCTGCTGCCATTAAATTACAAATCCATTTGCTTCTTGATATTATCAGCATTTTAAAGGCCTGTTATCCCAGCCATGGTATTGCTTTTAATCCTCTAATAGCTATATAGCTGACTGCTTTGTAGAAGCCCATCTACAATCCTTTCATGTTATATTAACCACTGTCAATAATGCCAAAGAAAACCAGAATATGCTATAGAAAAGTCATGTTCAGGCAGTAAAGCAATCAGGGCCAATTTATCTCACTGGAATAAATGAGCAGAGACTGTCCACACACCCATGCACACACACAATATCTTTGAAAACATTTGTCTCCAGCATACTTAGGCAGGAGACAAAACACAATCCAAACCATTTGGAAGAGAGACTCTGAAGAGGTACCAACAGGAGATCCCCGATGATGTAAGCTGAGGTAAGTGCAATAGCTGAGTAAGGTCTTACTAAACCTTTCCAAAATAGTCTAAGCAAATATAACTTCAGCATGTGCTTCTCACTAGTAACCCTCAGAATGCAGAGAGATGGCTACAGAGAAGAAATAAATTTGTTCTGGGCAAATGGGGAGCAGCAAGCTGGACCCAGATCTTCTGTGAGGCTGTCCTGGTACACACCTGGAGGCTCTGAAAACTCAATAGAAACTCAGTAGGTTCTCCATCGACCTGAAGGTGTGCTTTTAAGTAAAAATCCAGTGTAAATTCTCATGTATTTCCCACTTGATTCTTACACAATTCCTTTCTACTGTATTGTGACTGGATTCACTAACAGAGCAGTGGAAAAGTTCTTCAAGTTGCCTTTGCTTGCTGAGAGAACAAGTTAGAGGAGTGAAGACCCCCTTGAAAATTTTGGAGACCCCTCAGCTCACTTCTGATATGACTGGAGATAGAGATGTCAAAGACATGAAATTCCTACACAAGCACTGGTGGCGCCAGAGTAGAAAAATGTGCCAATGTAGAGTCCTTGTGGAGGGGAAAGCTAACAGTGCCCCACATGATGGTCAGCCAGCCCATGGGCACCAGACAGCTGGGAGCAGGCACAAGCACTTTGTGTCACCTCTTGCCTGTTCTACTGGGGCTAGTTAGAAAAAATAAGTATTTTGAAGGTGGGTTTGTTTGGTTTTTTTTTTTTTTTTTTTGGGATGGGAAAGCTACATGAATGGTCTGTGGGAGGCTGAAAAGTTGAAAATGTGGGGAAGGTAGTGGGCAGTGAAGCTTTGGAGCTTATACAGCTCAAAGCCAAGCCAAGCTGCATTTACTGTGCTGCTCACAAAGCAGCTTGCTTGTCCCCATGATTTTGTTTTGATGTGGTGTGGTTCTGGGCACACACAGCAGATTTTTATGTTCCAGGGATATAAGATGTCAGCACTGAATCCTAACCAATCTCTTCCACCTGCACTGAGATCACAAAGAGAACAAGTAGTTACAAATAAACAAAATTTTCACATCTTTTCATGTATGCGCTTTACTGCAGCATTTTGCTATGGGAGGCTGCTCTCTTGATGTAGCTTTTTAAATGTAAAAAGCACTGAAGAAGTTCCAGGCTCAGCTGCAGACAGCTTATCCCAAAGGATCACTCATGCAGAGGTGATGTGTACATCTCCACACCCAGAGGCATTAAAGCACACTGGGGATTCACCAATGAAACTGATAATAAACTGTGTAATGCATAAATGAAATAAGCCAGAGGTACAAACACAGGAGTGTGTGTTGTGGTGTTTGTGCATGGGAAAAAGTGGAAGCAGGGAAGAGGAGAGGGAGACAAGAAAGTGGTTTTGAGGTGCAGCACACTGACTGATACTGTATCAGCTGAAACAAGGGAAACAGAAACAAATCAGATATGACATCTTTGGGGAGGATTAATTCTGGGAAAATAAAACCAAACCACCCCCCCAACTTAATATATTTTCCTGTACCTCAGACATACCCTATTTATTTATCTATCATCACTTCTTGTTCACCTTTTCTTGTTCATCATTGCAAAATACCTCCAAGTGTATTTTTTATCAAAGTGCTGTACAGCTGTGAGCAGGCTGTGCTCTATCTGGGGAGCAAGGGGAAGATTACAGTGCTCATCCCACCTGCTGTCAGGAGCCAGTTGATAAACCCAGATTACTTTAGCCATGGGCTTTGCCTCTGTTTCAACAACAGCATGGCCTGCCTCTTGCCTCTGTGCTGGGAACACCAGAAGATCCTGCCCCACTGGAAAACATCACTAGACTCCTCCTGTAATGCTTTACCAGGAGCTGGTTGCATGGATTTCTTGTCCCCTACGTGAGTAGAAGCACCCAGGCCCCCTGTGCTTGTAGATAAACCTGCCCTTGCAAGTCACCCAGCTCTGGTATTGCAGAGCTGGCAGCTGTTTATTCTATTCTATTCTATTCTATTCTATTCTATTCTATTCTATTCTATTCTATTCTATTCTATTCTATTCTATTCTAT